>MU718185.1:0-147445 GCA_026770625.1 Nicotiana glauca
GCTTAATACTTGGGTTTTATTTGCAACGTCCGCAGAATCCTATTTAGAGGATATACATTGGGCGTGATCAATACTCAAATATTCTATAAATGAGAAATGAACTTTGTTGACCTCTGCTTTTGAATTTGCTTTTCTTCTGTATCCCTTCATGCCCTTCGAGGATCTTTGAATGTATCCTTTTTTGTTGCTTATCACTGATATTTAACTTGGACGTGAGTGTTTGCCTTGCTTTCTTGCCGATCGACATGGGCTCTTTTCGGTTCCATTGTCATCTTTCGGGAAAACTTTGGATCGATCTGATAGATTTGTGCTATAAGAGTCTCTCGAGCTATTCGTAGATAGTGCGTTGAGTTCCGAGGTCTCCAAGGGTGCTGCACCGGACGTAGGTCATCTTCGGGTACCCCGGAGCCTTTATTGATCTGCATGTAGATGATCCTTTGAGAATGCATGAGATAGACTTCTGCTTCTCTCTTGACGTTTGTTTGCTCTTACGCCCTTCGGGGTTTTTGAATGACTTTATTTGTTTATGGGCCATCGTAGTTTGCCATGAAAACTTGTCTTGGTCTGCAGCTAATTGAAAACGGTCTTCCCCAATATTTTTGACCTACTTTAGACTGACGGAGGACCGACCAGATAAGATCGGGCTATCGGGATCTGCTAATTTGTTTGTAGATCATGCGTCGAATTTCGAGGCCATTGAGTCCCCTAGTGGACCTTGTTGATTTTAACGTGGATAACTCTTTTAGAGATTTTATGGTCGACTTCTATTTGAGGAGTTGACCTATGTCTGGGGCACTTTTTTGGGGCCTCATGGAGCTTTGGACATCCGAGCTTCTGGGGTTTACCCCTTCGGAGGGGGAATTGTGAGCCCGGGCGCACGCCTTGCGACTGATGTCGGCTCTTTGGAGTTCTTCCCTACCCTCTTTCTTGGGGGCCAGGGGCTTCAAATGTAAAATGCTGCATTGAGCATGGAGATAATTTGTGTGGTCCCTCGAGCTTCGTCACCTATTGAAAGATGTTTCCTGGGTTGGGCATCGACCCGTTGATTCGTTATCGAATCCATTGGCTTCCTCGAGTTTTCTTAGAGCAGGTGACCCGTTGTTGCCTCTTGCATATAAGAGAGATGGCTTTGGCCTTTTTGCGACACTTCACTATTTTTAGGTAGTTGTTATTCTTTTTCGGCATAGGGCTCCCTATCTTTTAATATGCGAAAGCGTCGGTGCTTCATTGCTTTATTTTGCTAGTTTTGCCATAGTCATGGCATCCACCTCGGAACCGACATGGCAAAGGGCAGAGAATGCCATTCCTGGCGCAGGAGAGTCGAAGTATTTCGCTCTAGAGATGGCATCCTTGATGAGAGAGGAACACCTTGAGATAGAGAGTCGATACTACGGGTGGCGCAAGGGGATGACATTGCGGGGTGCTTTCCTCAGTTGAAGGCATCGCGGACTATATCGATGGTTTCTTAAGTGTGTATCTATACACTTTTTCCTTTGTCCCTGTTGATAAGGTCGTGCTCAACTTTTGCTTGAAGTATCGGGTTAATCTGGCACAGATTCATTCGTCGTCTTGGCGAACGGTACTGATGATGATATTCTTCGCAGAGAAATCCTGACTTGAATTCACGTCTGATCATCTCATCAAGCTATATCGGCCTTTCTATCATTGAGGAATGCTAACCTTGAGGGGTCGTTCGCCTACGCCATTTGTCGTCAATGATGAGGAGGGTGGAGATTGAGAGTGTTACAATTAGTTCGTCCGAGTCTGGATGATCGATATTATTCCTGTGGAGTTTCTGCCGTTCCCCGAAGGGTGGAATCACGCGCGTAAGTGAGGCGCTTTGTCGCTCTTTCATATTTTGTTCATGGTGAAAATTGGCCAAATGACATGCTATTTCCCTTGTAGCATCAACTTTATAAACACCGGGCCAAGTCCATGATTTGCCTGGCTGGGTTTAGAGGTTGGTGACCCATTCGTCTCCCGACGAACGCAGGTGGTGAGCTATGTTTTGCATCTGTTGGAGAGTAGATCATCATGGTACGTGTGTATGTTGCCTTTCTCGTACTAGTATATACCCGAAGTAACATTTTCCCATCTCATTTGTGCTGGATTCGCTGTTTGTAGATATCGGTCAGTTCCTCGGGGCGATGCATCCTTTTTCTGAAGAGGAGATGGAGTCGTCGGCCTCCAGGTTGAGAGATGGCAGTAACAAGAGGGACCGGAGCCCACTATGCAACAAAGCCTTTAGCAGTGCTGGCTGGGCTTACATTACTGATGATGGGGCACCGCTCGAGTTGGCTATTCCCAGAGCGCCTATTTCTCGACGAACGGCTCCCTTAAGTGAGCACCTTATGCCCGAGGTCGGTTCTTCTTAGGTTGCAGGGGCAGTACTAACAGGAGAATGTTCTGATCCGGAGGAAATTTGTTGTCTTCACTTTGCGGTGAGTTTGTGCAAAATTTTCCCATTATTGAATCCTTCCTTTGCATGCCTGTGATAGGCTTATGTCCGAGTTGATTCGTCAAAAGGCCAATTTTCAAAGAGTACTGGATGAAGGAGAATCCCTTAGGCTTCTTTGCCAGGAGAAAGAAGTTGAGCTGCAGCATTAGAGATATGAGGCATATTAGAGCTCAAACTATGAGATCTATTTGATGGAGCAAGTGATTTCTTATAGTGTGTTCTTCGCTTATTTCTAACTTTAAGGCTAATTTCTTCTTTCCATATCAGCTGTAGACAAAGGAAGAAGCCTTGGAGTACCTTAAGGGTGACGTGAACCGTGTCAGGGTCGCTTGCGATGAGCTAAGAGCTCAAGTGCAGGCTCAAGCCTCGGAAGAGATGAGTGCCTCGGCTAGAATCTCTGCCTTCGAGGTCCAACTTAACTTGACCCATGGTAATGCGAAAGTTCAGGTAGATATGATTGAGAGACATAAGTCCAACCTCTCGAAGTTGAAGGCCAAAATAAATAATGCTTGAGGGGAAGCGGCGTTAAGCCGAAACAAGGGACGATCATGATATGGCGATTTGCATAAAGGAAGCTACTTACGCTCAATCCGAGTTGAGGCAAGCCCTTGATCGTGAGAAGAGGATCAAGGAATATGTTCACTGCCAATCCTGGAGAGAGGTATTCAAGGAGGTTAGAGTGAGAGGCTTCATTCTCTTAGAGGAATTGGCTCAAGCAAGGGCTGACGAGGGTGACGCTTGGTCACTCCTTGTGGACGTTGCAAAGGGCGAACTTGATAGGCTGTAGCCCTTTGGAGCATAATATAGATTCAAGCATTTTGTAACCTAGTTTCTGGCGCGCACAGGGCGTGCTTGTAGGTGGAGAATGTTTTTTCGTACGTAATACAAGAAGAAGTTTACAGCATTATTGATTTTGTACCTTTTTTTTGTCATTGATCTCGATCTTGTAGACAGGTTTTGGAACTAGCCCCCGAGTCACGTCATGGCTCGAGCTTTGATTGGCCTTCATGCTCTTTCTCACTTGTAAGGGTGGGGGGTGATGACCCTTTGTGCTCCTGGGCCGAAATAATTTTGCAGGCGCGTGGGATGGAGATTTGTCTCGACTGTCGATAGCGTCATTTGGGTCTTGCCTTCAGGCATTTTGTAGTTGGGTTGCCCTCGGGTTTAGACTCCTAATTAGGATCCGAATCGAGCTTAACTAACCCTTGAGCCTGTTTGGGCAAGAGATAATTGTTTTTATTATTTTCCCTTAGGCGCTTGGAAATTTTTGTAGGTCTAGTCTCCGAGTTGCATTGCGATTCGAGCTGTAATTGACCCTTTAGCCTTTCCGGAGGTTCCGATCGGCGATAGTGGCATCGATGTCACGCTCTTGGGTGTATTATGATTTTTGGGTCTAGTCTCTGAGTCGCGTTGCGACTCGAGCTGTAATTCACCCTTGAATCTCATTTGAGCTCTCGGCCAGCGATGGATGCCTTTTTGTTGCTTGGTTATTGAAACATACTAGAGTGAGGCATGGAGGCTTTGTTTTGTTAACTGTTTTGGATCTAGTCTCTTGATTGGGTTAGGATTCGAGCTCACTTTAATCCTCAAGTTGTCAATTTTGAAGCTGGTGACAATGGCTCTTACATTGTATGGTCGTAGAGACCTTTTGATGTGGGCCCCGGAGGCTTGCTTAGCCGATGATAATGGTACGTACACTGTTTGGTTGTAGTGACCTTTTAATGTGAGGCTTGGAGGCTTTTTGTAGACTTTTTTTCATTTGCTTAAGGTCTTATTAAATATTTTTCATAACCCGTCATCGGTTCTGAAGGAACCTCGATTTCAAGACATAGTCGGCGATGTTTTGAGCATCTCGTATGTTTCATAGCTCATAGGTCGAGTAGATCGATGTTTTTGCAATTTTGGAACCGAGGTGGTCGGGACTCATTTTTTGCCTGTTGAGGGAAGCTTGTGTTTAACCGGTTCTTTCCGAAGTAGATTCAGATGATTTTTTTATTGATACTCGGGCGTCCCCGAGTCACGTTTTTTGGTCTCTAACAACCATTTTTACCAGAGTCATGTGCATTTGGCCGGGGCCATTTTTGATCCCCAAGTGGCAGTTTTAGGCATCTATACCGAAGGTATGCCCTTAGGGAATCTTACAAATGTGATGTATAGCCTAAAATGAAGGATTTTTCATGTATGTTGAGGTCTTACAGTTTGCCATGCCTATTGAGATCTTATAGTGTATGGAGAATAGATCTTGTTTTGCTGAGGGTGCCCGTTAAGGTCTTACAATTCCTGATTTTCCAATGCGTGGAGCTTAGTGGCAATCTCCAAGTCATCGAGTTGTTTAAGCCTGAAGACTGCTTCTCATGAGCTCGAAGTAGCACCATGAGAGCTTGGCGTACCCGGCATTTCGACCCAGGGGTCATTTGGATACTGGATTTTTCAAGTCTCCAAGTATCTCAAGATATATCTGGCGGAGAGGTTTTTTGCTGTGGATAAGCCGAAATAGTCTTCTTCGAGGCGTGGAATGCTTTAAAAAATATTCCTTTATTTCTCGGTGAAAATATAAGCTGTAAATACATGTTGTCCAGTTGATGTGGGTTTGGTCCACATGTTAGAGACCCGTCATCGGTTCTTGGCGGAACCTTCTTCATGATAGAGACCCGATTGAGGAAAGAATACCCGGCGGGCCCCATGGTGGCCATAGTTCCTCGAGTGGGATCCAATGCTACCGAATGCCTCAGCTGCCTGCCTGCGTACAGATTAGCAACAAGAAAAGAAAAGAAAGGAAATGATAAAAGGAGGATGTGATTCGGGGAGCAAGCCTCGCGGCAGTGATCTTCCATCGTCCGTCCAGGCGTGGCCGAGGATGTGATTATCCTTACCTTTTTCCCTTATTCAAGGGCAATGCCGGTCATGGGCACAAGGCGAGGGATCTCCTCTTGTCGCTCGTATCTAGATGCTTTAGCCCTGCATTTGTCGTGAGGTTTTGCACCTTTGGCGGAGCATAGTTGCAAGGCACCGTGAAAACTTGTACTCAAAACATAGAAGCACGTAGTGCCAAGTTATGAATGTGTGTTAGGGATGTCTGAAATTCTTCAGAAACGTGCTATTATGCGGCCTAGAATGCGCTCACAAATCAACTATGCGGACCGCATTTCTATCGCAAAATGAGTCATTGTGTTAGTCAAATTTGGTGCCATCCGGACTATTCAGACGCTTCAGGACATGCTGCGTGCTTGTACTCTAGATTTCAAAGGTAGCTGGGATGACCATTTGCCGCTCATAGAATTTGCCTACAATAACAGCTTCCATGCTAGCATCCAGATTGCACCATTTGACGAATTGTATGGCAGGAGATACAGGTCTCCCATTGGGTGGTTCGAGGTTTGATAAGAGGAATTGATAGGGGTGGATCTCGTGCATCAGGCAATGGAAAAGGTCAATATTAATAAAGAAAGTTTGAAAACTGCTCAAAGTCGCCAAAAGTCTCCCTCGGATGTTCGTCGCAGAGATTTGGAGTTCAAAGAAAATGATTGGGTATTTTTGAAGGTTTCCCCGATGAAGGGTATCATGAGGTTTTTGGAAAAGGGAAAGTTGAGTCCGAGGTATGTCGAACTATACAGAATTATTCAGAGGATTGGTCATCTGGCATACAAGCTTGATCTGCCACCGAAAATATCATTAGTGCACTCGTTATTTCATGTGTCTATGTTGAGGAAGGTGGGAGACCCGTCCACTATTTTGCCAGTTGAGACTATTGGAGTCAATGAAGAATTGTCGTATGAAAAAGTTCCAGTTGCCATTCTTGATAGGCAAGTTTGAAAATTGCGAAAGAAGTAAATTACATCCGTGAAAGTGTTATGATGGAATCAGCAAGTTTAGGAAGCCACTTGGGAAGCCGAGGATGAAATGAAAAAGAAGCACCCGCATTTGTTTGAATAGTCATGTAATAGATTTTTATGTATTTGATTCCTACGAACCCTTATCTTGTGATTTAATCAATGAAAAAAAATGTCCCATTTTGGTTATATATGTTGCCTCTGTGGCCATGGTTGGTGTTGTACAGTACAAGTCATGTTATGTTAAGAAACATATATATGCTTCTAGGATATGATTTTGGGGCTATCTGACAGGTGGATAGGCCTACATACAGATGAAACTCTAGCGAAATTTTTGGAAATTTAGGGAGTTAGCCAAATTTGGAGACTATTAACAGGTTTTAGGTTGTAAAAGGCAAAAGATTTCATAAAGAACTCCTAATATGTGACCCTTGATCCTCATTCGAGGACGAATGATTTTAAGTGGGGGAGGATGTAAGGTCCCATGAAAACTTGTACTCAAAACATAGAAGCTCGTAGTGCCAAGTTACGAATATATGTGAGGGATGTGTAAAATTCTTCACACTAAGCAAGCTTTGTACCGATCTAAGCATTTAAAAATCAAGAATCAAAGTTTTCCAAAAAATGCTATTATGCGGTCTAGAATGCGGTTGCAAATTAAGTATACGGACCGCACTTCTATCACAAAATTACTTAGTATGTTAGTCAAATTTGAGGTCAAAAATGCTGTCCATGATGCAATCGCATAACTGATATGCGGACCGCATATTCGTCGCATAATTATGTTGGATTTTTGTAAAGGGTAGTTCTGCGGTGCGTTATGCGACCGCAAAACAGGTATGCGGACTGTATTTCTGCCGCAAACCCAGACAGAATGAAAAGATCTTGGGTGCACTTTTGCGGTCCATTCTGCGGGCTGCATTTCCACTTTGCGATCGCAAACCTGACTCGGGGCTCCAATTTTCTAATTTGTAAACCCGACCCCTATGGATATATTCTGTATTATAGCTCATTTAAGCATATCTTTTGAGGCTTTTAGAGATAGAGAGAGGGTCTTAGAGAGGTAGAGTGTCTCCAATCAAATTTCTTCATGAAACCTTGCTAAAACATTGAAGAAAATCAAGTGAAGACACCCAAATCTTCATCCCAAGAGGTAAGACTTCATCACCCTAACTCTTATTCCTACACTTAGATATAAGGGGTCATTAGTGAAGTAATTTATGGGCATAAGAATGAATTTCTTGCATGCATATCACACCATAGGATATTGGAAGGTAGTAAACCAAATAGAAGGCAATTTGGGGTATAAAATGATAGAAATTCCTCTCAGAAATGGCCTAAGATCACATTTCACCTTTTGTGTTTGATGATATGCTTGACCAAGCTAGAATCTCAATCTCGTCTCTAACTCTCAGTTCAATTCTGTAATTCTTACACAAATGATCGAAGTGCTAAGATTTCCAGAATTTCATAAAGAGTAAGGAAAGCTATACTGAGGTATGTATTGCTAAAACCCACTTTTCTTAGAAATTGAGCCCCGTTGGCATTTATGCAAATGTGATAAGACAAGAATTTGTTGATGCGCCGATTGTTATTTCACATGAAGTGGTTTGCAATTATATATACATCAACATGAATAATGTGCCTAAACGAGTGTAACAAACTATCCTTGATATTTAAAGATGTGCGAAGAATACAAATCATGTGTTGACATGCCTGGGCTATAAGACAAGATTAAAACTAAGATTGTCATGCTAACTATGTGAAATCCTACTTATGTTTGTAACTTGAATTGCTTCTATATGTGCCTAAGATCACAAATTGCTATATGGACACTGAACGTGGAAAGGATGTTATAATTGTGATCCTAAGTGCCAATGAATGGATACGATATATGTGAAATAAAGATTCAGGTGGGATGATTAATGAGGAAGGAACAACGCCTAGGTAAGGCGGCCTAGCGGATCTGGCCGTGATCGGACACCATGCCGCACACATGGTGGTAATGTGCTAATATTGAATTCCGAAAAAAGGGAAAAGGAATGGTGATTGGGTTATATGTCTTAAATGAGGCAAACCTAGCCCATCGAGTCGTGATCGGACTCCGGTCAATATAGTGGTGGTATTGAGAACAGTGGTAAACATATGAATGTAATGCCCCAAACTATGTTATGGAAATTGTGCGAGAGTTATATGGTTCGTCTATGTGATGATGTGGTGCCCGATTAAAACCTTTTGTTTATTCTTGTGATTTCTTTGATATTGCTTGATAATTCTTTCTAGTAAAATTGTGTTTAGTTATACATACTAGTACTATTCCATGGTATTAACATCCCTTTTGCTGGGGGCGCTACATTTTTAACTGTATCTAGGTGATTCCATTGCGGATAGTGCCGATCTCACGTAGCAGGTTATATTCTTCTCCAAGACTTGGTGATCCCCTTCTTCCTTCAAGGGGTTGTATGGTATATCTTTTGTTGTTGTGGACTTCCATCTTTGAGGTATAGCTGGGGCTTTGTTGTCGGCATTGTCGTACTCATCTTTTGTATCCTTAGAGGCTCTGTAGACATATATGTGGGTCATGTATGAGTGTTGTTGTGTCCATGAACTATGTTGTAAGTATAAACTCCTTCCATCTATAAATTGTAACTTTGTGGGAATCTCTAATATTAACCTTAACTATGGTTTAAACCCGTGTTATAAAATGAACTCACAATGTCGAATGTACCACTGTTTCCCGACTTAAACAAAAAGGAAACATTGTTATCTTATTAATAAAGAGTGGGGTAGAAAGTGTGTGATAAGGCTTGCTTGATTAAGTTCACCCAATTGAGCGCCGGTCTTGCCTCTCGAAGTTGGTGCGTGACAAGGGTCGGAGTCACCCCCCGGGCGATGTATCGGTCGTTGTCTGTATAAAATGGATGTGTCCTATGTTGCTCGATATATTGGTATGAGCTCGAGCGGGCCGCTTAGGGAGAGCAATTTGGTCTTTGTGGAAATCGCCATAGGGAACCTTTCAGAGATCTGGTCTGAAAGCGACATTGGTCCAGATTATCCTATCGACTTCGGCTCGACATCGTCGGTATAATTTGGCCGATCAACCTTAACTCATAAATGCATGTGTTTTTTTTGGAATGAGTTGAATGAAATACAGGATAACCAATACATTAATGCGATGTCGAGGTGGGATCTCGGCGTCCATTTCCTCGAGCAAGAGGTTGTCCTTTTCCTTGAGCGAGAGGTGTCCTTTGGGACCATTTTCTGGGACCGTCCCTTTCTGTTGATGGGCACTTGCATTCTACATTCTACAAATCTTTGGGGGGTGCCGCCATCCTTTAATATCCGTGACAATGTGCCGCGGCTCACTTGCTCTCTTTTGTCTGATCTCCTATCGTCCGTGGAGCTAGATTTGGGTTTGCTCGTTTGGCGACACTTTGTGGCGACCTTTGTTGAATGGCGTAGTTGCTTCTCTTCTTGGTCTGTATCTCCGAGCATCTCGTGATGCCCGTGGCAGGCCATGGCTTCCCAGAAAGGGCTTTAGTTGAATAGATCCGAGTTAGTTGAATAGATTCGAGCCTCTTAAAGTTTCTGGCTTCGCTTATGGTGACTGCTATGCTTGGAACTGCAACGTGGAAGTCATGCTCTATCAGGCGAGGTTTCCTCTCCGTCGGTGTCTTGTGGAATCTGGTACCATTGGAGGTTCCTCGAAGGTCTACTCCTGGGGCTACTGCCTTGTTGTTGCGAGACGTGTTGTATCTTGTATCATCCCTTCTGTTCGCATGGTATGGACGATGATTCCATTCATTAAGTGTCAGCTCCTCGGCTGGGAATCTACCTGGATATGTTGAACCCGAGGAGGTTTTTCGAGGGTCGTCCACGGTCCTAATTTGGGTCCGATGTCAGTTGCTTGCATCCGACCAAGACTTGACCTGATATTCGACCAGGCTTTGCTTGAACTGCTCTGGATTGGTCGGGTATGCTTTGTTTGAGTTTTATGCGAAGGCCTGTGCCGCGCCACTACTCAGGACTGGGAGCAGTCTTTTTTGTCCTGTTAGGGAGCGAAATGTTCTTACCAGGACGGGCTCGAGTTGTCCATTTTGGAGGTCATTGTTCCTAGATAGGCATGCGTAAGTTCTGATGCACCCGTGAGGGCTTGAGGTCCTGTCACTCCTGGGGATTTTTTCGTTTTCGATTATCACAAAATGAGTCCCGGGATCGTATCTTCGGGAGAAGGTTGTTGTAGGAGTGTCCGCGAGCATGACTCAGTCTTTAGGATAAGGTCTTCCAGCGTCCTTGCTTCTACATGATAGGTAGTTGGTTCATCGTTGCCCGATACATCGGGTACTGGCTCAAAATAAGGAGATATTTTGGGTGCTGCTGTGCCGAGAGTCTTCGGGCGGCTCCGTAGCGGAGAGATAATATGACGGTTAACTTTGCGTTCTACCCTGGATGGGATTTTTTGGGCTACCTACTGGTTAACGTTATGCGTGCCGCCATCGGTGTGTGAGACTTCATTACCCCGCTGCCTGGTGTGAAAACCTGCATCCACTCAAACCGATCTACATGTGTTATCCAGGTCCTGCAGTGTTGCGCCAGCCATTAGAAAGGCTATACTTTTCTCTTTTTCATTTTTGGGGTTATCGTCCTCGGTCTCCCTTATCGAGCTGATCATTAACCTGGAATCGAAACTCTTGGGCAAGAAAAAGTGTGAAAGATATCATCCGTTCGAGTGATGAAACTAGCAAGAAAATAATCACTATTTTTTTTAGCCACACGGTGGGCGCCAAACTGTTTATCGTGAAAATGGTAACAACAATTAAATTTGTAAATGGGATTCCAAAAATACGTGATCTATTCCCGACCTAGTTTGTAAAGGTTGTTAGTGCTAAAATCTGAAGTAAAATGGTAAAGATTGAATTAACCAAAGCAGTGATAGAACCAGTAAGGGGACATTTCCAGCGCGCAAAGCAAGCCAGTAGTTACCTCGGAGCCGGGCCTCGAGCCTATCTAGGGAATATCGAGGGTAGTCGGGAAGGGGATAAAAAGTAAAGATATAGATAAGCAAGGCTCTATACTATCAATCTTGAGCTAAATAATGAAGAACAAACAAAGAAAGTATAAAGTGCTAAGGCGACCTCGAGGTCGATAAAGACGGATAACTTAGGAGAAAGAGAGAGAGAGAGAGAGAGAGAGAGAGAGAGAGAGAGAGAGGGATATTATTGCATTGTGTAGAAGTGGAGCAACATCAGTCCCTTAAAAGGTAGGGTGAGTCCCCCTTATATAGGCGAGGGGACTTGGTATAGTACATGTTAATTAATTGAAAGACTACAAATATGTGACGGCTTGCTGCAAGACCTCACTTCAGGCTTTTACATAGGCCAGACCTATCAGGTGTAGCCATGTGCTTAGGAGACTTCCTATTTTATCCCGACCTAGGACTTCGCTTCCTTCGATTCGGACCTCGATGAGCCCTGAGGCCTAGTACTCGATCGCAGCCTTCCACCCTCGGTGTCTCATGGAAGGCTTCCGGAATGTATTGATAGCAAAAAAATCAAGTTTTCTTATTTGACCGCGTACAATTGCTCCAAAAGATCAAAAGAAGCTTTCCAGCACTCTGTCCCCCCCCCTCCCCCGACGGGGAAATAACAGCATATTCTAGGCAGGATCTCTCTAGAAAGTGCATCTCAGAATACTCGGAGACTCAATGCTTACAATATGGCACTCGCACAACTCCAGTACCGGAACTCCGGGCTCATAAAGCCCCAAAAACATAGCTCTAAGTTCACAAGAAGCGGTTTTCACACTTAAACAACTTGATGACTCGAATACTGTGGACAATCGCCATACTACATCGCCAAAAAAACTCTAAGACCTCAAGAGGCATGACAAACTGTAACATCTCAACAAACATGAAAACCCTGAAGTTTAGGCTATACGTCGCATTTGTAAGAATCCCGAAAGGGTATACCCTCGATGTAGATGCCTAAAGTATCATTGGGGATGAAAAATAGCTACGCCCGAATGCACATAACTACGGTCAAAACAGCTGATACAGCCAAAATTACGCAACTCGGGGATGACCGACCCTCGCTAAAATCTCAGGCCACTACTTCAAATGCATTTTGGAAATAACCGCTCAAAACAGGCTTCCCTCAACAAGCAAACAATGGGCTATGTACCTTCCGAGGTGCCCAAACTATCGGAGACTATGACTTGAAATCAAGGTTCCTCTAGAACTGACGATGGGTCAGGCAAAAATCGTTCAAAAAGACCTTAACAAGTGGAACACAAGACATACAAAAGCCCACAGTCGTAAAAAGTAGCGTAAGAGCCATTGTCGCCAGCTAAGCAGACCTACGGGCCACATATCAAAAATATCTCTACGACCAGAACGCGTAAGAGCCATTATCGCCAGCCAAATTGACAACTTATGGATTAAAGTAAACTCGAATCGTAACCCGATTCGGAGATCGGATCTAAAGTAGTTAACTAAACAAGCCCACGGGCAAAACCAGCGTAAGAGCCATGGTCGCCAGCTAAGCAAGCCTACGAGCCATACATTAAAAGGTCTTTGCGACCAAAAAGTATAAGAGCCCTTGACGCCAGCCAAATTGACAACTTGACGATTAAAGTGAGATCGAATCGTAACTCGATTCGGAAACCAGATCTAAAATAGTTAACTAAACAAGCCTACAAGAAAAATACCGAAAGGTCTCAACGACCAGAATCACGTAGAAAGCACTATCTCATTCAGGAAATCAAAAGGCGCGTAAAGGTCGATTACAGCCCGAGTCACAAAGCAACTCGGAGACTAGACCCGTGAATAAGCACAAAACTTGTCACGACCCCGGTTCACCATCCATGAACATGTCGTTATGGCACCTAGTCCCTATGACTAGGTAAGCCTAACAATGCAGAAGTTAAACCAATTTGCGGAAGAAAGTAATTAAACTGAACAAGTGAAATAAATCGGTGTTTAAGGTGCCGCTTGGCACATACAGCAACAAGTCTCGAAGCTAACAAATATTCCCAAAACCTGGAATCTCACAAATCACAAGCTAAGGGATACATAAGAGGCTCTGACTCAATAATGTCTATACAAAGGAGAAATACTGAAAGAACTATACTTATTACAGAAAGTTGGAAAGGGGCTCTTTGGTCTACGGACGTAGCAGATATACCTCGAAGTCTCTACCGATATGCCTCCTTACAAGGCTTATAGAACTGAATAGGAGTACCTGTACATGCACAACAAAAGTGTGCAGAAGTGTAGCATGAGCACACCACAGCGGTGCCCAGTAAGTACCAAGACTAACCTCGGTGGGGTAGTGACGAGGAACAGTCAAGGCACCTACCGGTGAAATAAACAGTATAATTATGGTAGATAAGGAAATGGTATATAAATATGTAAAGTCTGCATGGATATTCAAAAATGCTACACATAACAATAAAGGGAAGGGCAACAGTAACTACGAGAATATAATAAATGATGATACAAAATGACGGCAGGATCACAATCCCAATCCTAATATCAAGACACAGCAAGGGCCGCTAGTCAACAACTCATATCCCCCAATGATGTTCACATAAGGTCTTATTCAACTCTTACTACAATTTCACCAAGTCTCGAACGAATCATATCTCACAAAAGCCCAACATCTGAAATCTAACACCTGCCATCCTGAGCCCCCATCAATCTCACGATCATGCTGACATTTAACTGGATAACTGGTGCCACTCTAACATATATAATGGATAACGAGGGCGTATCTCCACCCTTAGCAATAATCGAAAGGTATTCACCTCAAATGGGGAGAGTCCAACTACGTGTGTGCTTGTGCAAGTGTGTTTAACAACAACTCCACCAACTAGTAAGTATATGATATGGAACGGCAAGCACCCGAGATGTTTGCACACGGGTAGAATCAACAAGAACATTAGCTCAGAACAAAATGAGTTTAGCAGGGGATCTCCCAGGATATCGTCCTGTAGTCCCAAACATAAATATGTGTGCTAGGGATCTCTTGATATCCCGAGTATCTCTTGGTATCCTCAATATATGCCCTAGGGATCTCTTGGTATCCTCAATATATGTGGTGGGGATCTCTTGGTATCCCGAGGATCTCTTGGTATCCTCAATATAAGTGTTGGGGATCTCCTGGTATCCCGAGGACCTCTTGGTATCCTCTATATAAGTGCTGGGGATCTCTTGGTATCCCGAGAATCTCTTGGTATCCTCAATATAAGTGATCGGGATCTCTTGGTATCCCGAGGATCTTTTGGTTTCCTCAATATAAGTGCTGGGGATCTCTTGGTATCCCGAGGATCTCTTGGTATCCTCAATATATGTACTGGGGATCTCTTGGTATTCCGAGGATCTCCTGGTATCCTCAATATATGTCCTGGGGATCTCTTGGTATCCCGTATTACAGCCCAATAAACATAAATGTACACGTGCACAGCATCACCCTTCGTGCCTTATCACTCTTCCTCACCCAAATAATAGAACATCAACATCCCGGCAAGGGAGTCAACAATAGAAGACAATAACGTTCCGGCAAGGGAAATCCACAACAGAAACCATAACATCCCGGCAAGGGAATCAACAATAGAAATAATAATGTACCAGCAAAGGAACCAACAATACGAACAACAACGTCCCGGCAAGGGAACCAACAATACATAAGAAGGGTCATAGAAAACAAAGAAGCACGATAACCTCCATAAATAACATGACATAATAAGTGTGTAATAGCTACACCGGTAGCCACAAGAGTTGTACAAGTAATATATTTGCACAAAGTCACAGATGAACTTACACTCAAGGAGTATCCAAACAATAAGGAAGTTAACATGAATCAAATAATTTCAGTTAAGGAAATGTCAACTGATCATAGGATATCTAACTTCTTTCCAATTAAGACCAATTAATTACATGAGATATAACGTTTATGATTTCCAAATAAATGCGAGTAGTTAGGACAGATAATATGACTATGGAAGGGTTCTAATCTTCAGTTAAACATGTAAAAGTCAATTAGGCAACAAGAAATCAATCCCAAGTAAGACATGTAGAGGTGAAACTAATAATAGGGAACTCAATCGTATCAATAACATCTTCATGCTCGGTGATTACAAGGGTCTAAGAGTCTAAAAGGGACAATTTACAACAAATAAATCCGAGCACGCACTCGTCACCACGCGTGCATGGAATACTATAAACAGAGAAGACTCAAATCCTAAGGGAAAGTCCCACACACAAGGTTAGGCAAGATACTTACCTCAAACCAGCTAAAACCAACTAACAACCACGTTCTTGCCACGAGTTCTTGACTCCAAATGGCCCAAATCTATTCAATTAAATCATACATTGTAATTAACATCTCAAGAAACTGATTCTATCATTTAATTCAAAGCTAAAACGTGAAATTAGGTAAAATGACCAAAACGGCCCTCAGGCCAATGGCTCGGAATCAAAAAAAATTCACATTTTCAGAAACCTCGTACTCTCACGAGTCTAACCATATAAGAATCTCCCAAATCGGAGGTCAAATTCCCAGTCAAAACACAATAATTAAGTCTAAGAAGTTTCATCAAATTTTTCCCAATTGTGACGTTGAATTCGAATTTTAATGGTGGATTTAACTAGATATTGATAGAAAACAACTAAATGAGGTTAAGGAAACATTACCCAGTGATCGCCTCTTAAAAATCCACCCAAAATCGCCTTCTCCCGAGCTAAATTTTATTTCTCTAACTTTTGAAATAACCCCTCGGATTTTACCCTTTTCAGAACAGTGCTTTCCGCTTCTGCGGACAAGGGACCGCTTTTGTGGTCCCACATCTGCGACTCCTCACTTAAATCACAAGTTCCGCACCGCCTCTGCGGTTCCGCCTTTGTGGAAACTAGACTGCTTCTGCGATCTCTGAAGAATATGCCCAAATTGCTTCTGCGGTGATCCAGACCACTTCTACGACTCCATTTCCGCGGTCCTTAAACCCCAGAAGCAAAAGTATCAGAAGAGATCCTGCAAATTTTCTTCCAACTCCAAAAACTTGACCTTTTTGGGCATCCGAAACACACCTGAGGCCCCCGGGACCCCGTCTAATCACACACACAAGTCATATAACCTAACACATACTCGCTCGAAATTACAAATCAAATAACACAACATCGAAACGACGAATCAAACAAAAAATCAAGTTTATGAACTTCTAAATCTTCAAATATCGAAACCTATGCCGAAACATATCAATTTAACCCGGAATGACGCCAAATTTTGAAGACAAGTCCAAAATGACATAACGGAGCTGTTCCAACTCTCAGAATCGCATTCCGACCCTGATATCCCAAAAGTCAACTGTGGGTAAAACTTCTTCATTTTCCAACTTCAACTTCGCCGAAAGGCCATAATTTACTCTACAGATCTCAAAATCTGAATCCGGGCGCGCGCCTAAGTCCAAAATCACCATACAATGTTTTTGAGATCATCCACGACTCATTCCGGGGTCTTTTACCCAAAAGTCCAATTTCGGTCAACTTTTCACTGTTCAAACTTCCAAAACAAGGTTTCTTCTCTAAATTTGACTCTAAACCATCCGAAAGCCGAATTCAACCATGCACGTAAGTCGATACTCATATTCCAAAGATGTTCCAGACCTTATGCCGCTGAATGGAGCTTAATTTCTCAAAACAACTGGTCGGGTCGTTACATCCTCCACTCTTAAAACCAACGTTCGTCCTCGAACGTGCTAAGATTCGACTCGATGTCCTCAAGTCACTGAGTGTGCACTTCCAACATACACCCGCGGGTGATCCCACGTCAGCCCAAATCACATAAGCATGACGACGCCATCTCAACTAAAATTTAACCTTTCTAGCAATACTATTAAGCCTTCAAGCCAGAATCCTCGCCTTCCATCTGTTTCCCAAAACACCCGATTCTAAGTCCATATCCGGTATCAGTCTCAACCAGCTATTTCAATACAAGCCAACACATACTGGGTACAGCCACAAAACATGACACACCACACATAGGCCCACAATAACATTTCTGATAGCAATACTTGCTTGAGATCAAATCCGTACTGGCTATAAGCCTCCTCTTCACAAGAACTCTTTTCAAACCTCTACAACGCTAGCGATGATACAATAACCACGAAATCCACATAACAAAATACCCGAATAACCAAATCTCAGCCAACACCAATAGGTACACACCCCACAAACTAAAACTCAAGAAGCATAAAATGAAAATGAATGAATATGGGAAGGGAAAACACATAAGGGAGCTAACAAACAAATAAAACTAGCACAAATTATTATACAACGCAGGTCTACCAGGACATTTAACAAGAAGGAATGAAAGCATATAAAGGACTCACAAGGATCTTATACTAATATAACTCTCACCGCAGTACAAAGCCCGGTCTCAACATATCAAACCACCTGAAATCACGAGGGTCCCGCCCTCAACACTGAATCACAAGTAGGGCACACATCAACCCATTTAGAGACTCTTATTAGATCAATACCATCTACAATTTACAATACAGACTAGCTCCCACACCAGTGGATCATAGAAATCACAACTCGTAACCAAAAATGGTCAGAAATCACATCAAGCCTACCAAAACATATAACAGGAAAATACTACTAGCCTCGTAACTCTGACAACGGCTAGAATCAGACGATAGACATGGCTAACACTCATAAAACCTCCCAACAGGATAATCACATAGACAGAGTGCAAATCATGAAGCGCTCCCATAAATGGAGCAACAAACAAGGAAATCCGCCCCGATAAGCAGAACTGTGAGGAACTACAGATAGTGCCCACTATAACAAACTGAACTCGTGCCTGAATGACATTAGCTGGCGCACCGGCCGCAAACCTACTATATGAACACATCAACTAGTCGGGCCTTCCCCTCTTATGCGTCCCTCAATCTGCCTAAATACCTCGCTGTGACACATCGGTCCAAAGTCTGGGACAATCTCTCACCATATGGCTAGTACCTCTACACTCAAACCGCCTTCTCTAATGATGAGGCGGTGGGAATGTGCGGTACGGGTACTCCGAGACCCCTGAACACCTGAATCACCATGCATACTCTGAAGCGCTTACTGAACTGGATGATCCGCAAAACTTCTACCATGACGTATCCTGCCTCCAAAACAAGGAAGAGTATATCTCACTAGTCTACGAGGCCTCCTCGCCTCCTCAGATATCTCTCATGATCTCGTCCATTCTCTCTCTCATGATCCTACCTGCCCTCTCTCTCTGGCATGCATACCCTCTATCCTCCTAGCAATGTTTATCACTTGCTGATATGGAATGACCATCTCTAACTCACGAGCCATACTGGACCTGATGCTGGGAATAAGTCCCTCAGTAAACCGGCAAACCCTCTCACGAACAGTAGAAACCAAGGCTGAGGCATGACTAGCCAAACTATGTATCGGATAGCATACTCTGAGACGGTCATACCACCCTGACGCAAATGCTCAAACTCCATGCGCCATGCATCCTTGGTCTCTGAGGAACAAACTCTCGTAGAATATATCTGAAAACTAGGTCCAAGTCAGTGAAGCTGCCTCGTCTGGGCTGTCTAACTCATAGGTGCGCCACCATTAATAGGCAGCTCCTCGAAGCTGGAAAGTAAGGAAAGAAACCACGCTCGATCCGGAGATACCCATAGTACGGAGAATACGATAACACTCATCAAGGAATTCCAAGGCATTCTCCGATGCTAAACCACTGAACTTAGGAGGCTTATACCTCTTAAACCTCTCAAGCCTCATCTGCTCCTGCTCGGGAGCCGCTTCCATGCCCTCGAGCTGAACTGTTATTGCATGCAGCATAGGAATAATCTCAGGGACCTGTGCAACATGCGCTCTCTGCTCAGGAGTGTGGGTGGCGGGAGTCTGTGCTCCTCCCCCAGCCTGGGGCGTAGCTGTATTAAGCGGAAGCAAATCCTACCTGAGCCAAAATGGAGTACATACTCATGAGTTGTGCCAAAGTCTCCTGAAAGGCTGGAGTATTAGTAGCTGTAGGCGTGTCAGATACTCGGCCTCCGGTTGGATCTGCTGGTGGTACCTCGGCGGCCGTTTGCGCTAGTGATCTCGCTGTACCACGCATGCGTCCTTGAATTCTTGCCCGACCCTGACCTCCGACAGCTGCAGCAAGGGGCGCGGGTGCCTGATCACCTCAGACAGTACGTGTCCTCACCATCGGTGAGAGAGTGGAAGGTAGAGGTTTAGGATTGTAAATGCCAAAATCTCACACGACAGGGAAATCAAATGAAGTGCAAATTTTCCTAACGGTTTCATAGCCTCTCGTAGATAAGTACAGATGCCTCTGTATCGATCCACGAGACTCTAATAAACCGGCTTGTGATCTGTGACTCCTATGAACCTAGAGCTCAGATACCAACTTGTCACGTCCCCAGTTCACCCTGCGTAAACATGTCGTGATGGAACCTAGTCCCTATGACTAGGTAAGCCTAACAATGCGGAAGATAAACCAATTTGCGGAAGAAAGTAATTAAACTGAACTAGTGAAATAAATCAGTGTTTAACGTGTCACCTGGCACATACATCAACAAGTCTCGAAGCTAACAAATATTCCCAAAGCCCGGAATCTCACAAATCACAAGCTAAGGGATACATAAGAGGCTCTGACTCAAGAAGAGTAGCATGAGCATACCACAGCGGTACCCAGTAAGTACCAAGAGTAACCTTGGTGGGGTAGTGACGAGGAACAGTCAAGGCACCTATCGGTGAAATAAATAGTATAATCATGGTAGATAAGGAAACGATATATAAATATGTAAAGTCTGCATGGATATTCAAAAATGCTGCAGATAACAATAAAGGGAAGGGCAACAGTAACCACGAGAATATAATAAATGATGATACAAAATGACGGCAGGATCACAATCCAAATCCTAAGATCAAGACCCAGCAAGGGCCGCTAGTCAACAACTCATATCCCCCAATGATGTTCACATAAGGTGTTATTCAACTGTTACTACAATTTCACCAAGTCTCGGACGAATCATAACTCATGAAAGCCCAGCATCTGAAATCTAACGCCTAGCATCCTGTGACCCCATCAATCTCACGATCATGTTGACAACTAACTGGATAACTAGGGCCACTCTCATATATATAATGGATAACGACGGCGTATCTCCACCCTTAGCGAAAATCGAAAGGTATTCACCTCCAATGGGGAGAGTCCAACTACTTGTATGCTTGTGCAAGTGTGTTTAACAAGAACTCCACCAACTAGTAAGTATAAGAGATAGAACGGCAAGCACTTGAGAAGTTTGCACACAGATAGAATCAACAAGAACATTAGCTCAGAACAAAATGAGTTTAACAGGGGATTTCCCAGGATATCGTCCTGTAGACCAAAACATAAATATGTGTGCTAGGGATATCTTGGTATCCCGAGGATCTCTTGGTATCCTCAATATATGTACTAGGGATCTCTTGGTATCCCGAGGATCTCTTGGTATCCTGAGGATCTCTTGGTATCCTCAATATATGTGCTGGGAATATCTTGGTATCCCGAGGATCTCTTGGTATTCTCAATATAAGTGCTGGGGATCTCCTTGTATCCTCAATATAAGTGTTGGGGGATCTCTTGGTATCCCGAGGATCTCTTGGTATCCTCAAAATAAGTGTTGGGGATCTCTTGGTATCCCGAGGATCTCTTGGTATCCTCAAAATAAGTGTTGGGGGTCTCTTGGTATCCCGAGGATCTCTTGGTATCCTCAATATAAGTACTGGGGATCTCTTTGTATCCCAAGGATCTCTTTGTATCCCGAGGATCTCTTGGTATCATCAATATATGTGCTAGGGATCTTTTGGTATCTCGCATTACAGCCCAATCAACATAAATGTACATATGCACAGCATCACCCTTCGTGCCTTATCACTCTTCCTTACCCAAATAATAGAAGAGCAATATCCCGGCAAGGGAGTCAACAATAGAAGACAATAACATCCTGGCAAGGGAAATCCACAATAGAAACAATAACATCCCGGCAAGGGAGTCAACAATAGAAATAATAATGTTCCGGCAAAGAATCCAACAATAGGAACAATAACGTCCCGGCAAGGGAACCAACAATACATAAGAAGGGTCACGGAAAACCAAGAAGCATGATAACCTCCATAAATAACAAGACATAATAAGTTCGTAATAGCTACACCGGTAACCATAACAGTTGGACAAGTAATATATTTGCACAACGTCACAGATGAACTTACACTCAAGGAGTATCCAAACAATAAGGAAGTTAACATGAATCAAATAATTTCAATTAAGGAAATGTCAACTAATCATAAGATATCTAACTTCTTTCCAATTAAGACAAATTAATTACATGAGATATAACGTTTATGATTTTCAAATAAAGGCGAGTAGTTAGGACGGATAATATGACTATAGAAGGGTAATTATCTTCAGTTAAACATGTAAAAGTCAATTAGGAAACAAAAATAAATTTCAAGTAAGACATGTAGAGGTGAAACTAATAAAAGGGAACTCAATCGTATCAATAACATCTTCATGCTCGGTGATTACAAGGGTCAAAGAGCCCAAAAGGGACAATTTATCACAAATAAATGCGAGCACGCACTCGTCACCTCGCGCGCACGGAATACAATCAACAGAGAAGACTCAAATCATAAGGGGAAGTCCCCCACACAAGGTTAGGCAAGATAATTACCTTAAACCGGCTAAAATCAACTAGCAACCACGTTCTTGCTACGAGTTCTCGACTCCAAATGGCCCAAATCTATTCAATTAAATCACACATTGTAATTAACATCTCAAGCAACTTATTCTATCATTTAATTCAAAGCTAAAGTGCAAAATTAGGTAAAATGAGCAAAACGCCCCTCAGGCCAACGGCTCGGAATCGCATTCCGACCCCGAAATCCCAAAAGTAAACTGTAGGTCAAACTTCTCCATTTTCCAACTTCAACTTTCGCCGAAAGGCCTCAATTTACTCTACGGACCTCCAAATCTGAATTCGGACACACGCCTAAATCCAAAATCACCATACGAAGCTATTGAGATCATCCACGACCCATTCTGTGGTCGTTTACCCAAAAGTCCAATTCCGGTCAACTTTTCACCGTTCTAACTACCAAAACAAGGTTTTTTCTCTAAATTTGACTCGAAACCATCCGAAAGCCGAATTCTACCATGCACGCAAGTCGATACTCATATTCCGAAGCTGTTCCAGACCTTTTGCCTCTGAACGGAGCTTAATTTCTCAAATCGACCGGTCGGGTCGTTACAAAACTACAACATACCTAAGAGCGCGGCACTAACGGCACGATCACCAGCCGAGTAAGCCTCCAGGTAGCCCATTTATAAGGTCACTTTCAACCCAAGGCAAAGAAGATTATCGGACCCCTCATGTGTGTACAAGAAAGATCTTAAAGGTCAATAAACAGCTTGACTCTGAAAGAGACTTCGGGACTTGACCTGCAATAATCACAAAACTACAACATGCGTAAAGGCACGGCACAAACGCCATGATAGCCTGCCGAGTGAACTTCCAAGTCACTCACTTATATGGTCACTTCGACCCAAGGCAGAGAAGATCACGGTCCCCCGCCCGTGTGGACAAGAAAGACCGTAAAGGTCAATAAATAGCTCGTCACGCAAAGCAACTCGAAGTCTGGACCCGCAATAAGCACAAAACCACAGCATGCCTAAGGGCGCGACATAAACGCCATAATTGCCAGCCGAGAGAGCCTCCGGGTCATCTACTTAAAAGGTCACTTCGACCCTAGCAGGAGAAGATCAACGTCACCGCCCGTGTGGACAAAAGTGTTTAAAGGTCAATAAATAGCTCGACTCGTAAAGCGTCTCGTAGACTAGACCTAAATGGCTGGACAAAGTGCAGGGACTACAATGCTTTCTCTCAGGAGCCCAGGGTTAGCCCGGTTAATCTCGGACGTGTAAAGATCCCGCAAAACATCGACATCAGCTTGATCAAAGACAATAACGGAAGGAGATGCGGAAGAGATAAGGCTTCAAAGTATCTTCTTATTCCACAAAGAACAATGGGAGAAAGGGGTAGGAGACACACTCTCCATAAATAGACACGTTCTACCCATATAAAAAATGTACAACAGAACGGCAAAATTTTTGATCCATTCTGAATATCTACACTACTTGCTAGGCTCACTCCCTGCAACGTCAGCAAGAAACGACCATGCTTCACGCTCATCTGCCTTTGCTCTGTCCAATTCTTCAGAAAGAATAAAGCCAATCGCACCAATCTACTAGTGTGCTTCCCTTCGGGATCTACAACGAGCGTGTTCCTCGATCTTTTTCTCCCGACTGAGGGCTCGCTTCACTCGGCCTGCCTGTCTGCAGCATCCTTCATACGGACCACCATCTCTTGACCAGTGTTGGCTCGGCTTTGCATCGCCCTAGCTCGAGCATCAGTTACCTCAGCCCTGGTCTTCAAAAGTTCGGATTCCAGCTTCTCGGTCACATCTTCTTGGGTTTTGGCATTATCTCGAGCCAAACACAGTTGGAATTCTAAGGGAAGAACCTTGGACAAGGCACTCGCCTCCTCTATAAACTTGAGTTTTCACCTGAACCCTGAGCTCACCGCAATTCTTTCTGGCACGACTGATATCACCCTTAAGGTACTCCATGGCCTCCAACTTTCTCTGTAGCTAATATGACAAAGCACGTCATTAACCTAATAATTCCAAAGAAAGTGAAGCTTGAGCTGCATAAAGTTACCTGCTCCATTAGATAAGTCTCATAATTTGAGTGCATGTACGCTTCGCATCGCTAATGCAGTAACTCGCCCTCCTTCCCCCTTTGGAAGAACACTACCTCATCCCGAAAAATTGCCCGATACCTACAAGCGATAGCTCCAATATAAGTATAAAAAGGGAAAATGTTGCCTCAAATACATGAAGGCCAAGGCAAAGATAGCACGCATACATACCTCGGTATTGTGCTCCCCACCTGACGAGGAGCACAGCTCGCAACCAGCGCTCGCCGCAAGATTAATGGATCACCAGCCTCTAAACCTAGCTGGGCAGATTAGAGACATCTCCTAGCATCCATGGAATTGCTATAACATGGTAAAAACACCGTTATTTAAGTAACTTCCGCTATAAGAACAACCTAAAAGAGCACCACAACGGTCCACTCACACGTATAGTACCATACTTCAGGGAACGGTAAAAGCACCAGGGTGATGATATCGATCGTCCAGGCCCGGATGGACCAACCAACCCTCCTCTTGGTCATCAACAGCAAAAAGCGAGGATGAACGACACTTCAGGGTTAACAGGCCTTTGCCATGAAACGGTCGATGCAGTCGGATGAGGTGATCAAGCGTAAATTCAAGAACGGCCTTCTCCACAAATAATCTCATCATTAGCACCACCTGTGAAAAAATTAAATGTATCTACGCAAAAATAACCTGATACTTCAAACAAAATCAAGCATGACCCTATAGAGTGGGCCGAACACAAATGGATACAGGTATGCATTCAAAATTCCGTCAGCAGAATTTGCAACATTCTCCCCCAAAGGAAGCACCTGAAGTTTTGCCCACTCGCTCTATCCTGAGTATTCTCTCACCATCTCCAAATGCTCCCCTTTTATCAAAGAAATCATTGTCAAAACGAAATCGCTTATCTCTCGGGCGCTGAGAACAATGCCATCCGCACTCTGCCATGTCACGCCTAAAATTGTTGCAGTGACTATGGTAATACTAAATAGAGAAAAGCAAGGGCACGCACCGATACATTTTTGCGCCTAAGGAAATGAAGTACCCCGTGCCAAAGCAGAAAGGCAGCTATCTAAAAGTAGCAAAATCTTGCCAAGCAGCTGAAGCCGTCCCACATATATGCAAGAAGCAGCGATAATTCACCTGCCCGAGGCAAACCCTAGGAACCCAACAGCCTCGACGCGAATCCACGGGTCGGTACATGATCCAGAAGGCATCCTTTGGCGAAAAGTCAAAACTGTAAGGGTCGTTTGAATTATCTTCATGCTTTAGGAAGCATCCTACGCCAAGTAACGCACGACTCAAAGAAGTCGGGCCTCGATGAGCTTTAAATGCCAATAGTTGATGCTAGTCAAGCACTATGTCTCGTGATCCCCTCATCCTGAAAAGAGGTGTAAACATGGGAATGTCTCGTCAAAGGGCCATAGCACAATTGAAGGAAACTCCTCCTGACAGCCTTAAGCCTATAAGCCTCAAACACGAAGTGCAAAGATAGAAGAAGGTGGCAGGAAGGAATAGGCAAAGCATGGTGATAAAGACACTTGAATAGAAAAAACAACTCCAAGGTACCCCATTTATAGGGGGCAGCAACACGGTCACAGAGGCTATGGATAAGTGACCGACGAATGCAATTATTACATTCTTGAAAATCCAAATCGATGGCAACACTTTTTTCCTTAATGAACGGAAATGGCAGAGTATTGAGCAGGAGTCTATGAGATACATCATCTATCACAGAAGATTGGTCCACGACATGGATCTCCAATTGCACTATCACCATAGGGAGATCGAGGAATCAATGGTCATAATTGTTTCCCATCGCTTCGTTTTGAGAAATGCGGAGACTATCTGTACGCGGTGAAATAAGGGGGCTCAATTTCCCGCCATCAAGCCATCTCGGGAAATGAGCTCGAGACCTCGATTATATAATGCCACCTTTGTTAGACATCTCGAGAGCCTGAGTGTATAAAATCACAACTAAGTCCTTTCCGTCGGGGTCTATTAAGACCCAATTTGAAGCTGAGACCGGGATAAAGAAAGGAGTTCCCCAAGGCACGCGATTGAATCCAACAGGATCGGCCTATCCCTAGCCTCTGCTAGGATATTAAGTCAAGTCATCACATCTCCATATTTCAAATATTGATATATATATTCGTTACTAAGTCTCCCCTCCTATATAAAAGGGATTCACCCTTCCTTGTAAAAGACTGTTTTGGCTCCCATAATTCTACAAAGTGAAATAATATATATGTATATATATATATCTATATATATATATATACATATATATATATATATATATATATCTTTTCTTACAAAAGCTCGTTGGTTATCACTGGTACTGAGGATACCTCGATATCCTTTGCCTTTGAACGTGTTCTACATTTTATAAATACCTTTTCATCGTTCAAACTCAATTTTGGTTATAAATAGCTCCGTTTGATTATATTTCTAGATTTTAGATTACGCCCGAATACCCCCAACAACCCAATCTCGACCCGGAGGTCGACCTCGAAGTACCATATGATCGAGCTCACACTCGGGTAGCAGACCCTTTGGTTCGCCCGTTATCTCGTTTATCTAATGCCCTATCGCTAAATTTCATAATAATAGCTTTATCTACTTTAACAAACTAGCTCGGGAATGATCACGTACATTTAGATTCCCATTTAACAAATTTTATTTTAGTTATCATTTTCGCGGTAAACATGGGTGATGTCGGAATCAAGTATCCGCACCTGGAAAAACTAGCTCTTCCATTAATAAGTGCCCCTCAAAAACTGAAACCTTACTTCCAATGTCATCATATTTGTATTTTAACAACATATCTCATTCGAAGAATATTGCATAAACCTGAATTTGCAGGTCGACTGTGCAAATGGGCCATCAAACTCAGGGGATATGATATCGAATATCAGCCCCGAACGACTATCATGTCTTAGATTTTGGCAGAGTTTGTAGCTGACTTCACTTCCTCCCTCGTACCCGAGATCGAGAAAGAACTTTTGCTAAAAACGGGCACATCTTCAGGGATATAGAACCTGCTCACTGACGGCACCTGCAATGCAAGAGGGTCCGGGCTCGGCATAGTTATAAGGTGACCTATGGATGGTGTGATTACACAATATATAAAAACCACAACATTAACTAATAACGAAGCCAAGTATGAGGTTATGATTGCAGGTCGGGAATTGGCCAAAGGCCTAGGAGCTGAAGTCATTGAAGTAAAATGCGATTCCGTCCTAGTGGTAAATCGAGTAAATAGGATCTTCGCGGTTCGGGAAGATAGGATGCGAGGATACTTAGACAAAATTAAAATCACATTGCACCACTTTAGAGAATGGAATCTGGTCCACATACCTCGAGCGAAGAATAGCAAAGTCGATGCCCTTACAAACCTGGAATCGTCAACCGAGGAAGATGAAACACTTTCTAAACCCATTGTTCAACTATCCAAACCAGTGATCGAGGATGGCCATGCCGAGATCAACTCCACTAGCCTAACATGGGACTGGAGATATAAATATATTGATTATTTGGAGAGCGGGAAGCTACCCCCAAACCCAAAAGAGTCAAGGGCCCTGTGAACCAAAGCGTTCCGATTCTCGTTCGACAAAAATAAAACTCTTTATAGAAGATCGTTTGATGGCCCCGTAGCAGTATGTCTTGGGCCAAAAGATACAGACTATATGCTCCGAAAGATCCATGAGGGCACCTGCAAAAATCATCTCGGTGATGATTCCTTCGTTTGAAAAGTAATCAAGGAAGGCTAATATTAGGATACCATGGAGAAGGACACCAAAGAATTCGTCCGAAAATGCGACAAATGCCAAAGATTTTCCCCAATAAATCACTAACCTAGGGAATAACTTCATTTAGTTTTGTCACCATGGTCGTTCACGAAATGGGGGATAGAGATCGTCGGACCTCTACCAACGATGCCAGGTAAAGCTAGGTTTATTTTATTTCTGAATGATTACTTCTCGAAATGGGTTGAAGCATATGCCTTTGAAAGAATAAGAGAAAAAAACTCATTGATTTCATTTGGGACCATATCATATGCCGAATCAAAGCCATCCGAGATAACGTGGGATAACGGGAAGCAATTTATCAGAATCAAAGTGACTCAGTTCCTCGAGGATCACATAATCAAAAGGATCCGGCCAATGACCTTCCACCTGAGTGCAAATGGCCAAGCCGAATCCACAAACAAAAAAATCATTCAAAACTTATAGAAGAAGTTGGAAAGTGCAAATGGAAGATGGAGAGAAACCTTACCCTAAGTGCTCTGGGCGTACCGAACAACTCAAAATCAAGCATGGGGGAAACATCATTCTCCCTGTTATATGGCGTCGAGGCTTTGATACAGGTCAAGGTCGGAGAACTCACCACCAGATTCTGACATACCACCGAGAGCTCTAATAATGAGGCCATTATTATTGCTCTCGAATTATTAGATGAAAAGCAAGAATCCTCACTGGTCCGAATAGCCGCACAAAAATAGGGGATCGAAAGATATTACAATAGGAGAACAAATCTATGACATTTTTGAATAGGGGACTTCGTCCAGTGGAAAGTCACCTTGAATACTCGAAATCTTTATGAAAGAAAGCTAGGTTAGAACTGGGAAGGACCGTACCGCGTCCTCAAGGTAGTTGGCAAAGGGTCATACAAACTTCCGAGCAATTGGAATGTATCAATGCTCAAATGCTATTACTGCTAAAAGATCAACGGCCCTAGGTTTCGAAGGCATGCGTTACACTCTTTTACTTCGATCGGGTTGTTCATCCCAAAATAGGTTTTTTACCGACAAGGTTTTTAGCAAGGCAACATCTATATGCTACATAAGGAAGACTCAACAAGTATTCAAGGCTTCTCTTCAATAAACCTTGAATAATAGGGGGAATCTCCCCCTGGAGTTTAGCTCCTCAAAGAAGCCAACACGTGCTAAACGGAGTCTCTATAGGAAAATGATGTACCGGGCCAAACGGTCGAACAAATCATGCCCGTATAGAATTCTAGAGCCCGGGATACCGAGAATATGTATACGTGTATCAAGTAATCAAAGAATACGTTTTGCTCCGTAAAAGAATTTCACGTTTCAAAGATATTTGCTATTTTTTTAGAAAAGCGGCTCCGAAGCAAAAAATTTCACAAACACTCGGGGACTGATATAAAAAACTTGAAGTTGTATGACCTCCGGGTCGAAAGCTTAAAATTAATATGCCCTCAAAGAGGCCATATCATCTTTACAAAAATGGCTCCAAGGTCCAAAATGTCCCGAACACTTGGGGATGGCGTCAAAAATTCGAAGCCATATGACCTCCGTGTCAGAAGCTCGGAGTTCATAATCCCTCAATCAAGAAACACCAAGTTTGCAAAAAATGGCTCCAGAATAAAAAAAATATCTTTAACCCTCAAGGAGTGGTGTCAAGATACCTTTGATTTCTCGGGGACTATCCCAATCGCCACCTCATCGAATTTTCAGAAACACAACGCAATAAGACCCCATGTGGGAATCCTCGATCTTGAAATACCTATATAAGGCAACAACAATATCTGTCAGACCTCAAGAGAGGCATGAACTATACTTATACCAAGTAACAATAGTTGTAAGACCTCAAGCAAGGCATGAACCACACTTGTACCAAGTAACCAAACTGTAAGAGCTCAAAGGCATGTGAAAATTATAATACCATACAAAAAGGAATTAACTCGACCATAAAGTTAAGGCTACATATTTGAACTTGTAAGACCCCTCAAAAGGCATAACCTCGATATAGATGTCGAAACTATTTCACTCAGGGATTGAAAGGCTTTGACCAAACACAATGACTACAGTCACAAGGCTATACCAATAAAACTAACGCAACTTGGGGACGCTTGACCATCGCTATAAAATCACGGGGCTTCAATTAATTCAAAAGTATTTCAAAACAAACTGGTAAAACTGGCTAATGACTCACAATCGAAGTTTCAATCCAAACGTCGAAGAGTCAGGCAAACATAATTTCAAAAAGTTCTTATCGAGGGAAAAATAAATCCCATATAAAGGATCGTACCGGCCCAACGCATAAGGTCCAACTTTAAATTCCTAAACATAAGGGTCAATGAGCTTGAGTCGAAACCCGATTCGGAGACAGAACATGAAGTAGTTGACTGATATGTCTAAGCGCAAAAGCATAAGAAACCTAATATGCTAAGAAAACTCGACGCGTAATCTAAAAAGTCCGTGCAAATGGCCTCAAAGCCAATGCAACAGACTTACAGGTCGACCCTTGACCATTGGAAATCGCTCGACGGTAGCAGGAACCCAAGGTCTAAATTTGAGACCCACAACTTCGGATCATTTGCCAAATGAATGCCACAAGTAATTCAAAGGGAAAATAGAAAAGGGTAAAATGTTTGCGAACATATAAAAAGATTCATAAATGTAAAATTACAAAGCCATCTCTTCTAGGGTCTTTACCCTCTCAATCTCAGCGATTAAATCAACAACCCCTATATTTATCTCCTTACGCTTACTGCTCTCAGCCCTAGCATCTTCAAGGCAACGCCCCGTTCGAAACCACCTCTCCTTGGAGAGCATCTCTCTCGGAGATTACCTAACTTAAATACCGGTTGAGCTCGAGAATTTTGGAGTTCCTTGCTTGGAGTTCCTTGCCCATAAGGACACCCTTCTCCTTAAATTACAAAAATCGACCCAAAGATATAAAAACACGGAAGTCAGTTAGACGTACAAACAAAAAACAAATGAGAGCTATGTAACATGTTCACTAAGAGGAGCTTTTTCTCGTGACGCCGCCTTCAAGATGTCCCAAAGGCCATGGAGTTCTTCCTCCCTATCGGATTTTGAGGTATGCTTCTTATGTTCCGGAGCCCTCGCGGCGAGTCAGCTCGGTTTCAAAATTAGCAAACGTTTGATTATAAATCCTCTTGGCGTGGAACCATGAAAGAAATAAGGTTACTAGTGCAAAAGGTCGGGGCACCAAGCAGAATTTACGAAAAGATTACCCGCTCGCAAAGCCAGTCGATCTTACTAAAAATAAGCAAAATGGCAGGCTCAGGCTCTTCCTCAACATAGAAAAAGGCTTTTTAAACATATCTTTATCACCAACAGGCATCCCCACGTCGAGAGACTCTTTTTTGGGGGTATCTCGAATCTCCCTCAGAGGAAAAGCCGATTCCGAAGGGGAATCGCTCATTTCAACGACCTCGATTGGGTCAATAGGGGTTGTTCCTTGATTTTGAACAATTTTGGACTTGGGCTCCCCTAGATCACCTACCGAGCGATACTCGACTCGAGGGAAATTTGGGCTATCGGTCGGCTTGGCAATAGAGACCAATAAACCCTTACAGGCCTTTTCAGCCAAAGGCGGGGCAACAACTAAATCGAGCTGCAATTCAGAAGCTGCCAACTCAATTGTATGTGAAATAGCAAATCATGTCCCCCTTCAGGTGCTGTGAAAGAATAATATTTCTTTTCGCCCAAAGCTTAGGGACTCCCCGACGTTTCTGTAAATAAGGCTATTGAATCATCATTAGGATCTTCCGTTTTGGTTTTTCTGGATTTCGGATGATAAGTTTATCATCCCCCACATTTTTTCCTCTATTCCTCAGGTGTAGGAGGACCCGCTTCACCAGGCAGAGTTTCTTTCATCTAGAAGACCTCCACCAGACTAAAAAACCACGGGAAATGACAACGCAATTAGCAGCAACCTTTTTAAAACTGAAACAATTGCAGAAATTGGAGCTTCGCCGTTATCCTTGGATTCCCATCGAGCTTTGGATAAATCCTGCCACACGCGCTAGACATATGGGCAAATCAAGTATAGTTTAGCTACGCAGCCTGAAAGATTCCTTGCCGCAGCAGGGTACATCGCGACAGTTGTATCAGCGGAGAAAGTCAGTTAATGAGGAAATGTATCGGGAAGAGAGAAATAGTCAGTTAATTAAGTATTTCTACTTAAACTTCATGTTCCATATTTTGGGGAACAACATCATCTCTACTGGGATAAAGTGTGCAGTCCTAACTCGAACGAAATGGCTCATCAACCCCTTGTTCCTAACGTCATCAGTACAATCGAAGAGGGCCCTCGAGGCCCGACAATAGTGCATAATCAGGTCCTCACTAAAGAGCCAGGGACTATACATTCAAATAAAATGGTCAAGCGTGAAGTGCGTCCCCTTAATCATATATGCGCGTAATACCTGCTCATGTAAGCAATACGTAGGAATGACGAATGAATTTGGGCAAGAGTCACTTGATATCATTCGTAGAAGTCGAGGATCACATGTTCTATTAAAGGCATAGCAGGCACCACCAGGCCGAGAGTAAATGGATAAGTATACACACTGAGGAAGTCGGCCATATATATCATTATATCCTCCCCACAAGATGGAACCTCCACTAACACCGCATCTCTCTAGCGTCAGTCGACTTTTACAGTTTCGATGTCTGTTATTAAACTGATGTATCGAGACGCAGGTTCACATCACCTCAGCTTTAAAGGTATCTCGACCTTAAACTTAGAGGTCGTTGTTAGCACGTGATTTTTGCCACGGTTAAAGTACTCCTATAAAATTCATTAGAATTAGGACTTTTCTTTTATTATTTGAATTTTAGGGAATTAATTGCATGATTTTTGTGTTTGTTTGCATTTTGTGTGCATTTTTAGTAGGCATATCTCATAAAAATAAAAAAATAGCACTTTTGCATTTAGAACCCAATTTTATAGTTTAGGTTTACTAGTTAATAAACATTGTAAAAAATAAGAGAAAATAACAAAAATAGTCCTTTTGCATTTTTACTTTTAATTTTTGATTTTTCCTTAGTTTTCTTTTAAATTAGGATTTAGTTAATTTTAGAAAATTAGAATTAAATCAGGTCATTTCATTTTAATTTTGTATTTAACAAAAATCTAAAAAAATAATAAAATGAAAATGAATTGAAATTAAATAAAAGAAAAGAAGTAATTGAAAAGAAAATAAAGAGAAAAGGGAAGAGGGCGAGCCTGTTTGGGCAAATTTTGTGTAATTCTGCCACAGCCCAAGCCAAATTCCAAAAATTCGGTCCCAATCCAGCCCAAACCCACAACTCACCCGGTCCAGTTTTTGTTACATCAAAACGAAGTCATTTTTTCACCCTTCAATCGTGACCGTTGGATCTCATCAATCCAACAGACCAAAACTAGCGATGATGAAGGGTATAAAAGTGTCGTATGCAGTCCCCTACCCCCCAAATCACCGTCTCTAACACCTCTATTATACACCATTACCCTCCGACGTCGCCGCCGCCCGAAAATCATCTCCGCCGGCAGCAAAGCTCCAATCAACCCCAAATTTACACCCTCAACTCCTCTTTCCCTCCTCTTTCCAATGCCTAAAATATCACTCCTCGAATATGAGCCCATCTTCTCGAATAATCAAAAACATTGGCGCCACCTCCGTCGCCCATGGTAGCGCCGCCACCAAACAACCCCAGTTTTACACCATATGTTCTCCCCAAGGCCCTCTTTCCAAATCCATGGCCACCTTCGTTCAAATCCTCATACATCCCCTCGAATTTCATATCAAAAATCCAGCCTAAACCCTAGTTGCTCCAAACCTCATCAAATTGATGTCACACGATCTCCTTACTCCTCTCATGAAGAATCTACTGTCATTGTTGCTCGAATATTGTTGGAGGCGTTCGAATTTTTAAATCTAAGAAGGCGGCGGAACCCTAAGACTCCATGAGTGAGTTTTCCTTTGTTTTTCTTTAGTATTTTCTCCCTCGTAACTGATATTTCTTCTTGATTAGGGTTTGATTTATTTTTTCTCATTTTTTTATTATTAGCTCATTGAACCAGTGTTCGAGTAGATTAGCTTGTTTCTTATTTGTTTATTCTTCATCCTCTTTTAATCAATCGTAGAATTGGTTTGTTTTTCAATTTAGCTGTGATTGAGTTCGGTAAAATCAGGGTTGATCATGTTTAAGGTTTAGTTTAATTTTTGATTTGCTTAAATTTTCTTTAGGCTTCATGTGGGGTTAAGTTAGTTCTATTGGTGTGATTGTGTGTTTCAAACATGTTAGTAGATCCTATTTGGGCACTGGTTAATTTTGATTTGTTTAATTAGTAATTTTTTATTGATGTTATTAGTTAGTTTGAATAGTTTAGTTTGGTTCATTTCAATTTAATCAATTATTGTCCTTTAGTTGGTGTTTAGTTTCAAATTATCCTTGGGCTTAGTTTTGATTTATTAGATATAGCTGATAGTATGTAGTTAGGGTAAAAGGGGTTGGGGTTATTTGAGATAAACTAGTAATTTCAGTATGAGTTCAAGTGTAATAAGGTATTTAGAGTGGCACAGAAATGTTGTAGGCTAAGTTGGAACAACCTAGAAGCTTCTAAAATAGGGCCTCAATTGTAGTTTCAAGAACTTAGGGTAATAACTTAGGCAACAAATTAAAAATTTAGGACAAATGAACAAAATCTGAAAATAAAAAAAAGGGGAAAAATGAGTGAATGAATTCTAGAAGCTTCCTCCCCCTTTACTGCCTATAAAAGGCAGCCCTCATGCCTTCTTTTGCAAGTTTCAACCTCTAAAAAAATCCCAAAAAAGTTTCAAAACCTGAAAATTCACCCAAAAGTTTCAGATCAGAAAATTCCCCAAAAAAAATCTTCCAGCATCCAAATTGCCCTCCCAAAGCACTTTCAGAAAAGTGTAGCCTTATAAATTTGAATTTCAAATCAAAAGAAGAACAAAATCTGACTCCTATAGTTAAAAATACCTCCTAGATCTTAAGTCCTTCAAAAAACCCAAAAGCAACAGAAAACTACAACAGAAAACTCAAAAAAAATACAATGTTCTATTCAGTAGCTGAAGCTTAAAAGTTCAGAAATCTTTTCAAGTTGATTCTCTTGGGTTCGAGTGGTTTGATTGGTTATTTTCTAGGTTTATTGGTTGTTGGGTTGATTCTCGGATTTTGTGATGTCATTTTGGTTCTAAAAATTGTCCTATTATCATTATTGAACCTTGCTGTTGGTCATCTGCTGCTGCTGATCTTATTTCCTTCTTATTGCCCTCTGATTTCCATGCACACATTTGGACTTGACTCAATGTAATTTTGGGGCAGAAGTGCAATGAAAACAGTTCACACATATGCTCCCTGAATTGTGCCTGTTTTGTTGGCGTTGCTCAGTATTAGAAATGAATGATATTTAATTGGTTAACATAGCTTAAATTTGATTTGTACTTTTCGAACACTGGACTGTATGGATTGCATATTTGTATGATTTCTACCTTAGATTTAGTACAACTAATGTTAGCTAGTTGTCACATTATGCTTCATGGTTTGTTTAAGCCATTGTTAACATTCAGTTTCAGGATACTAAAAGCAGTTCTATAGGCATTAATAGACGTTGACTGATGTATAATAATAAGAGCATATTAAATTGACTGAATTAGCTTCATCGTTATTATTCCAGGATCATAGTAGTGTAGTGACTGAATTCGAATCTCTGATTGAATATTAGTAGAAGTACCACTATAGGTAATGTGAATAGTTATGAATCAGATTTTGAAAGTAAATAATCAAATCTTCAGCATGATAAATAGCTTAGGTTGGGTAGCAGACGTAGATTCAAATTTAAAAATAGCTTAATAGATGGAATCTTGTTTTTGTGATCTCTGTTTGGGCTAGTCTATAGGCTCATGACTGATAGTCTATGCCATTCAATTTGGGCCTCTAATGTGGCCTGAGTTCCAGCCCCACTACTTTTATTTGGACTCTCATCAAGGCCCAAGGCTGAAGGTTGAGTTATGTTTTCCTTGGTATTATATTGGGCCAATTTTCAAAATTCGAATATCTGAAGGCTTGGATAAACATTAAGGCTAAAATTAATTTCGCAGTATAACAATGGCTAATATCAATTAATTAGTCCTTATAAAGACAATACTTAATAGAAAATCATAGTCCTTCTAGGATGGCCTTTAAATAATAAAACGAGGTGAGCCCCGCCAAATAAAATGCATAAATTGCGGGGTCCTTTTTAAATGTTCCTATTAAAATACTTAGAATTTGGGACGTGTTCATGGCCTCCCACAAAGTTAATAATATGCTAGTTTCTTTAGGCCCGTTACTTAAATAATATTACTTTCCTAAACTCGGGTGCTCATTTATGTAACCCAAATCCAAATCTCAACTAAATCTAAATGTATCAAAAAACGTGGGTGCATTTATGTGATATGGTTAGAGACGCGTTTTCACGACGTTGCAAGTCTATTTAAAAATAATAATAAAGGCGGTTTGAGGTTAAAAAGACCATAAGTTAAAACATGTTTTAAAATAATATTTTTAGCCAATTATAATAATTTAAGCGACAGTGCTAGAACCACGGGATCCAGGGGGGCCTAACACCTTCCCTCGGGTCAACAGAATTCCTTATTCAGAATTTCTAGTTCGCAGACTCCAACTAGGAAGTTGATATTTTCCTTGATTTGGGATTCAAGTTAAACCTGTGACTTGGGACACCAACAGCCAATCCTACCCCAAGTGGCGACTCTAAAATAAATAAATAATCCCATTTCGAATAATGTCACTTTAAATTGAAAAACTCCCTTATAAATTATCCTTCGAGGTAGGTGTGTAAAAAGGAGGTGTGACATCTTTGGCGACTCTGTTGGGGACAAGAACCCAGAACTTCAGTTCAGGGTTCGTGAATTCGAGCTTGGAATAATTGTTGTATTTGGCTTTGTTTATTATCTGATTTTATTACATGTTTGGGACTAATGTGCAAAATGTTGCTTTTTACCGCTTATAAATTATTTGAATTGTACATATTAAACTGTTACGGAACCACTCTCTTCCCACCTTCGGGGATGTGCTCACTGGTGGAGACTCCCTATTCCGTTAGTGTCATACCTTAAAATAAGAAAGAGGCCGGACAAGTTACTAAGCCGGATGGCCTTTTGGTTCCCGGTACGTAACCCCCTCATTGACTCGAGTTGTCCGCTCGGGTACACAGTCTATAACATATACCCAGGTTTTGAACATAGAATAAATCGACCTCATGCCGGATCCCTAGTAAGACATTTGTTTGCATCATGTGCATATGACTTGGGGGACTCAACACAGGGGTTGGGTCCGTCTAGGATAGGTGACCTGAAATGAATTGACCATCCTGATGCATCTTACGTGCTACTTGCGCATTTATTTTCTCGACTTTGTATTTTGATCGGCTTGTCTAAATGAGTGACAATTGAGAAAAAATAAGCAGTGTTAGGAAAGAGAAAAAAAAAGTTGTTGTTCAAAATAGTTTTTGGCAAATCAGCCCGAACTACGCTGGTTTGATTCTCATCGGATGTGAGATGCATAGGCAACCCTCATCGGGTCCAACCACCCTTTTGCAAAAATAGCCAAAAAATAACAAAATTTTAATTTTCATCAAAAAATTCGGGTGATGCCATTCTTGTTTTAAAATAAGCCGAATGTCCCCAAAAGAGCGCCGGAAGGCTTGTTTTAGCAAGAACAGCCACCCTGAGTCATTTTTACATGGTTTGCGGGCACAACCTTAAAATCTTCCTCCTATAAGTGCTGAAATGGCGTATCCACAAAACTAAGTCTTTGTTTTTCTTAAATAAAATTTTTGCAAAAAATAGCAATTTTTTCTGTTTAAGTCAAAAGGAGTCATTAAATCACTTTAAATAAATGTGCAGTACGAGCATGATTCAAAATAAACCTTTCTCAATCATGAATAAAATTCCTTTGGAGTTGTGTCAGTGGTGGAACGATCTAGGAGGAGAAGGGCAAGATGAAGTCAAAAAGTATTTGAAAGGGCTTACCGGTTTGTTGGAAATTACGCCTCGGGGAGACATCATAAGGGCATTAGTTACATGCTGGGACCCGGTGCACAACGTGTTCCATTTTTCAGACTTTGAACTCACCACGACCTTAGAAGAAATAGTCGGGTACATTGGAAGTACTGAGGTTCCTTTAGGACACAAGTACTTGGTTGACTCAAGAACCGTTGTCGTGCACAAATTCTTAGACTCACTGAAGATAAGCATGACGGTCTACAGCACGAATTTGGCGAATGGCTTTTGTACTACAAACTTCGTATACCATAGATATGGCCACATCGGAGGGTTCAATAACCCAGAAGACGAGATATGTAGCAAAGGAAACCGCCAAAAATGGGAAGAACATAGACGTTTTGCTTTTATGGTGGTCTTTTTGGGGCTTTTGGTATTCCTGAGGAAAGATGGAAAAATTGACATAAAGATAGCCGGGGTCGTCAGCACTCTACTCACTCAATCCAAAAGCACTCTTGCGCCTATGATATTAGCTGAAATCTTCCGCGCTCTTACAGCCTGCAAAGCCAGAGGAGACTTCTTTGAGGGGTGCAATCTATTGTTGCAAATGTTGATGACCGAACACCTATGCCATCGTCCTCAGTTCCTGAATTATGGGTCTACAGAGAAAACCTGTATAAAGGAGTTTTATACGAGGATTAATGGGGTCAGCTTGCCTGAAGGATTCACGGGTTGTACATCATACTTTCGGTCCGTCACTGCCAGCCAAATAGAGTGGACGTTGGGATGGTTGCCTATCGATGAAATCATATATATGCCAGCAGTCAGGCCGCACTTCCTCTTGATGGGTCTTAAGAGCATTCAGCCTTATGCTCCGTATCGGGTTTTAAGGCAACTCGGGAGATGCCAAATAGTGCCAAAAGACGACGATCTTAGTATCCAAGTGGTTGAGATTGGTCCTGATAGCCAGTTTCCTGAAGCAAGGGTCCGCCAGGTCTGGAGTGAATGTCAATACTTGTCGGCGAATACCTGTGTACGGGATCGAGCTAAAGGGGAACTTTCACCTGAGTATCATGCCTAGTATAGAAGGGACGTTGCATTTGGGAGGCCGGCCAAACGACCTCATTTCCAGGATTTTGGTGAATCATCGCAAGAACAATGGGCCCGGTTTGCTAAAGAAAATGAATACAGAGCAAAAATAGGAGAATTGGAAAAGCGAGTCCGAGACCTTCAGTTTGAAAATAGTGTACAAGCCGCAGCCGATGAGGGTGAGAAAAGGAAATAGGCTAAAGAGAATGAAGCCTTACGAGCCCAAATTCAAAAGATGAGGATAGCGGCCGAAGATCCCGTCAGAAGTGCCAAAGATGCAAAACTTATAGAAAATCTAAGGCAAAAAGTGAATGACTATAGTTTTGACCTCAACAAAGCAGAAAGAGAATTAGCTGGGGTTTCAAAACAATTGGCTAAAAATGCGGAAGAACAAGACCGCATGGTTAAAGTTGAAAGAAGAATACGATAATGAGGTCACGGGATTTAGGAAAAGAGTCATCTCCACAGAGAACAAAATGATTAAATAGGCAAAAGATTTTAAGATTGAAAAAGATCATTGCTATACGGCATTGGCACCATTAGAAATGGACTTGCAATAACTCCCGGAACAAAACTAGGTAGCCGAGGATACTTGGGATGCCAGGGCCAAATAGATAGGGTAGTTGCTTCAAGAAAAGGGCAGAATCAGAGAGAGAATCTTAACCGTTGCTCACTACATTACTAGGAAATGTCAAATGTGCTCAAATGTGTAAGAACATGACTCACACCATCAAATGTGCGAGAGCATGACTCACACCACCTTCTTTGCATCGGTGATGATATTTGTGAAGAAAATAATGAGTGACCTGGACAGACTCCAAGGGGAACTTGCATATAGGCCCACGGCAAGACTGAACAATGTCCCGCGGGCACCAGGAGCTTTAATGTATTCATGATTGTCGTATTTCCTTTTTACTAGAGTCTATTAGTGTTTGGGTCTATATTTCCTTTTCTACTAGAGTCAGTCAGTTCTTTGAGTCTGTATTTTCTTTTCGCTAAGAGTCTGTCAGTTGATTGAGTCTGTATTTTCTTTTGAAATAGAATAGTTGACGGTGGAGTCTATAGTTCTTCTTTTTATCAGAGTCTGTTATGTTGTTTTAATCTGTCAGTTTTGAGTCTTTGTAATCAAAGTATTTGCTATCAATAAAATTGAAAATCCCAAAATAGTTTGCCTCTATTTTACATTTATTTTGCAAGAACTACGCTTCGTCTGATTTATGCGGGGTCATGATACGTAGACAATCTACATAAGATTCGACCGTAATCCTACAAAAAAGAGAAAGAGAGAAATATGAGGGAAATAAATAAAAGGAAAAACAAGAGGGAAAAAGAAACACCAAGGAAGAAAATAAGGCATTGAGAGAAAAACCATGGCCACAGAAAAGGAAAATAAAGAGAGAAGAGGGAAAAGAAAATAAGAGAAAACCAAACAAAAAGAGAAAGAAAATCAAAGGGAACAAGAGAAAAGACGAGATGACGCATGCAACCGTGGAAAATATGTAGATATTCATTTAACTGTATAGGTGCATCACACTCCAATGTGCGGTTACCTATCTGTTATTTTTTTCAAACTAACCGTTGTTGCTGTTATTTGCAGCTTAGGTTTAGAAATGGTGGTTGATTTGTGGTAAGCTGGCATCACATCAATACTTCACAAGATCAAGAGGCAGCATAGAAATGTCAACAGATATGACTGTGCCTGCAATTCCCATATCCTAAGACAGCCCCATCTTGGGGGTCCCGGCCTCCGAGTCCCTAACAGCTGAAGAGAATCGGATATTGCGCCTGCGACTCATGGAAATGTGGGATGCTTGGAACAATGGAAAGGAACCTCAAAGCACCATCCCCGGATTCCCGGAGTTATTTCCTAGATCAGGAGGTGCTACTACTGTCCCCATTAGCCACCCAAACACCCCGTTGGGGCAACCTACTATAACCGCTCACTTCCTAGGAACACCTTCTGAGGTTCGCCCCCAGGTGTTCCCATCTTGAACTGCTCCCAACATCTTCACTGCTCCACCATGCTCCGTTACAACACAACCATCACTGCCAAAGCATGCTTTCGATCCATCGATTTTTACCTTTTAAAATCCTATCTTTCAGACTGACCCTCCTCAGTATCCTCAATATACTTACTCTCAGCCACCGCCATACTAGCTTACACTGGGGCAAGACAAAACCCCCAAAGCCCCAGAGTAGGATGATATGGCAAAGAGAATGAGAAGCCTCGAGCAGAGCTTAAAAAAATGCAAGGCTTGAGTGAGAAAAAGAGTTTCTCCTATACAGACTTGTGCATGTTCCCTCATGTACACTTGTCTTCGGGGTTTAAAACACCAAAATTTTAAAAGTACGATGGGCATGGCGACCTCATTGCTCGCCCGAAGAAGTATTGCAATCAGCTACGGGGGGGCCGGTGGTAAAGAGGAATTGTTGATGGCGTATTTTGGAGAGAGCTTAATCGGCATTACCTCAGAGTGGTATATGGACCAAGACATCTCACGTTGGCATATTTGGGACGATCTTGCCAGAGACTTTGTTCGACAATTTCAGTACAACATAGACATTGCGCCGGGTAGAAAATCCTTGGCGAATTTAAAGAAGAAACCCTCAGAAAGTTTTCGAGAATATGCAATTAAGTGGCACGAATAGGCATCAAGAGTGAAGCCTCCGATGGATGAGGTAGAGATGATCACTGTTTTCCTTCAGGACCAGGAAGTAGATTACTTTCAGAATATGATGTCCGCCGTGGGCAAGCCTTTTATAGAGGCAATTAAAATTGGGGAAATGGTAGAAAATGGTTTGAAAATGGAAAAATCTTCAGCCAGTCGACCATTAGAGCAACCTCCTAAGCCATCCAAGGTGGGTCGGGAGGAATGGCTAAAGGTAAAAAGAAAGAAGAAACAGTTATGGCTGCATTAGGGGGAAGAAGATATCGTGCTTCGAGGCCTGTGTTCTCTAAAAGAACCCCTTAACACTACTATCCTCGCACTAATATGGCTTATGCTCCCCCACTTTATGCGATCATGAATGCTCAACCTTTCGGCCGACCACAACCACAAGCTAACAGAAATCAACCTCCATTCCAAAGAAACCAGCCTCCTCACCAGAACCACTATAATCCCCGACCACCATAAAATAACTATTGTCCTCGGGAAACACCCAGACAAAAAAACTTTACACCAATTGGTGAACCCTACTCTAGCCTGTTCCCGAAGCTTGTCCAGATGAATTTGCTGCAACCCATACCCCAAAACAGGCACAATCGGGAATCACCATCCTATCAGCGGGGCGTCCGATGCACTTATCACTCAGGAGCTAAGGGGCATAGTATTGATAACTGTTGGACGTGGAAGAAAGCCGTGGAAGATTTGATAGAACAAGGGAAGATAGTGTTGAGGGACGAAGAAGCCCCGAATGTAACCAACAACTTGTTGCCCGCTCACAACAACGGGCCGGTAATCGGAATGATTTGTGAAGACAGGGAGTTTGATCCAGCCTTGAAAGCTATAATTGTTATTGCCGATGCAGAAAGGAAGCCCAAGGCACCCCCGAAGCAGGAAATAGAGGAGAAGAAGAATAAAATTGTCAAAACTGAGCCAGAGAAGAAACCTGAAACAAAAGTAGAGATGGAACCTCTTAACAATGGAATTCTCAACATTACGCGAGGTCGCCAAGAAAAGCCATTGGTTGTCAGTGCTCCAAGGAAGTTTGAAGTAAAAAGGGGAATGCAAATGTATGTGCCAAAAGGAGCTTATATGGTACGAGGGAAAATTAAGCCACCTCGGTTGAATGAGCCAGTGGTTATTGGACGCGTACCACAGAAGCCAATGAAAGACCCCTCTACGGTGCCACGGAACTATCAGAAAATAGTGGTTACATACAAGGGCGAAGAAATTTCAGGAGAACTTCCAGGTAAAACCTCAGTTGAGAAATATTCAAATGTACAGGAGGCAAACAATGCCACACGAAAGCTCTTCTAGAAAATGTACAGGAGGAAGCAGAGGCCTTCTTATCGAAAATGAAGATGCCTGATTATGAAACAGTGGATAAATTGAGTAAATATCATGAACAAGTGTCCCTTCTTTCATTGGTGAGGAAATCCTCCGAACATCAGAAGATCTTAATGAAAACTTTGAATGAGGCGTATGTGCCAATTGAAACTTCAGTTGAACAACTCGAAAGAATGGCAGAAAGGTTCTTCGCTGTCAATGAACTCTTCTTTAGTAAAAATGACTTGCCTCTAGAAGGTGCAGCTCACAACAAAGCCTTACATTCGACTATCATGTGTGAAGGTTACTACGTCAAGCGAGTCATGGTGGATGGAGGCTCGGGCGTTGACATCTGCCCACTCTGCACACTACAAAGAATGGAAATTGGGACGGGAAGAATTCGTCTTAATAATGTTTGTGTGAGAGCTTTTGATGGTATTAAGAGGGATACTATCAGTGAAATTGATTTGATATTAACTATAGGCCCGGTGGATTTCGAGGTAACCTTCTAGGTGTTGGACATGGATATATCTTACAATTTTCTTCAGGGAAGGCCTTGGATACATGCTGCCGGAGGCGTACCCTCCACCCTCCACAAAATGGTGAAATTCGAGTATGAAGATCAGGAAATCTTGGACCACGAAGAAGACGAGCAGTCCATTTATCGTGACCCATCTATCCTATGCTTGGAGCCGAGGGAAGGAAGTGAGCATATAGTTTGTCAAGCCTTTGAAATTGTGGTGGCGGATCAGCACGAGGAGGGAAATCCGTGTCCTTAGCCTTTCCTGTCTAATGCTTTAATCATGGTGGCAAAAAAATGATTAGACATGGTTTCAAACCAGGAAAAGGGTTGGGAAAAGCTTTACAAGGAATACTCGAGCCGGTAACTCTACCCACAGCAGAAAATTTTTTCGGGATAGGTTTCCACCCTACCATAGATGATGAGAAATGGGTCGAGGAGAAGAAGAAGGAAGGATGGCTTTTGCCACAACCATTGGCACATCTCTATGATACTTTTGTCAAGCCTAAGTATGGCAAAGAGGAGGACGACGAGGTGTTCACGGCTGAGGAAATCGAAGATATATGTAGAGCTATGAGACAAATGCTTTATGAAACCAACATGGTTTAGCCAGGGGAAGGTACTAGCACCGCTGAGGTGCTCTGCATGGGACCAGATGCAAAACTCCAAAACTGGATGGCTACGCCATTCCCGATTAGGCGGGAGTCCCAGTAGACTAGCCTTGTCACCTTTTCTGCATCTCGAGTTATTTCAGGGTGTTACTCGGATGTTCTTTTAGTTTTTTGTCTTTTAAATTCCTGAATGTAAATCCTGTTATCTTTCAAAATTCCACAAAATGAAATCAATATTTCATCGTCCATTTTTCTCTTTATTCTTTATGATTTTTGTTATTTTTTCTCTTTTCATTTTTTCTTTTTAGTTATAATAATGCGGCTTTAAATAACATGACATGCTTGCGGACTCCATGCCCAGACCCAAACACGCTGTCCAACTATGAAATAATGAACCAAGAACTGGAATATGATGAAGAAGAGGCTTTTAGGGAAATAAACAGAGATTTCAAACAATTTGAGAACAAACCTAAGCCAAATCAGAATGACACTGAACCGGTTAATTTGGGAACAACCGAAGAAAGAAGGGAAAACAAAATAAGCATTCACATAGATGAGAAAACTCGAGATGCAATAATCCAACTCTTATTTGAGTTTAAAGATGTGTTTGCTTGGTCGTATGATGACATGCCGGGACTGAGCGTTGATCTAGTGGTGCATAAATTTCCAATCTATCCTGATTGTCCTCCAGTGCAGCAAAAACAAAGAAAGTTTAAGACTGATATCAGTGATAAGATCAAAGAAGAAATCATAAAATAGTTAAAAGCAGGGGTAATCCGAGTTGTCCGATATACCACATGGTTGGCCAACGTGGATCCGGTGCCAAAGAAAGATGGGAAAACCCGGGTGTGTGTGGACTACCGATATTTGAATAGGGCGAGTCCCAAAGATAATTTCCCTTTGCCCAATATCCACATCCTTGTTGATAACTGTGCCAAACATGAGATACAGTCCTTCGCGGATTGTTACGCAGGATATCACCAAGTGTGTATGGATGAAGAAGATGCCGAGAAGACAGCTTTCACTACACCCTGGGGTACTTACTATTACCAGGTCATGCCATTTGGGTTAAAGAATGCCGGTTCAACTTATAGGAGAGTTATGACTACCATTTTCCATGACATGATGCATCAAGAGATAGAGGTGTATATGGATGACGTAATCATTAAATCCCAAACTCAAAGTGACCACGTTCGAGATTTGAGGAAGTTCTTTGAACGGTTGCGCAAGTATGATTTGAAGCTGAATCCGACAAAATGTGCCTTCAGAATCCCATCCGGCAAGCTCTTAGGTTTTATAGTCAGCAGGAGGGGTATCGAGTTAGATCCAACAAAGATAAAGGCTATTTGAGATTTACCTCCTCCAAGAACTAAGAAGGACGTGATTAGTTTATTGGGCAGGTTAAATTATATCAGTCGGTTCATCGCTCAACTAATTACTACATGTGAGCCCATATTAAAACTATTGATGAAAGATGCAGCAATCAAATGGACATCCGAATGTCAAGAGGCTTTCGACAAAATCAAGGAATATCTGTCAAATCCTCCAGTATTGGTCCCACCGGAGCCTGGGTGACCTCTCTCTTGTATCTGACAGTTTTGGAAAATTCCTTTGGCTGTATCTTCGGGCAACATGATATAAACGGTAAGAAAGAGCAGGCAATTTACTATCTGAGCAAGAAGTTCACTAGCTACAAAGCTAAATACACTTTGTTGGAGAGAACGTGTTGTGCCTTGACATGGGTCGCTCAAAAGATGAGACACTATCTTCAAGCCCACACTACCTACCTCATAACCAGGTTGGATCCTATGAAGTACATATTCCAGAAACCGATGCCCACTGGGAGACTAGCAAAATGGCAAATCTTGCTCGCTGAATTTGACATAGTCTATGTCACTCACACGGCAATGAAAGCCCAGGCGTTGGCAGATCATTTGGCAGAAAACCCGGTTGAAGAGGAATACCAACCACTGAGCACATCCTTTCTAGATGAGGAGTTAAATTCAGTAGAAGCAATCTCGGAGGACACTCGTGCTTGGAAAATGTTCTTTGACGGGGCAATAAATGCTAGAGTTGTAGGAATTGGGTCAATCTTGATTTCACCAAATGGTCAGCACTACCCAGCTATGGCTAGGCTCTGACTCTTCTGCACAAACAATACCGCTGAATATGAAGCCTGCATCATGGGCATAAATATGAAGCCTTCTTGGACTGGACTCCCGACCCTCACTAACTTTCCAGCTTCTCGTGAACCCATTGATCGCATTTCAAAACCATGGAACCTTGCCAGGACTCTTTTAGTGATGAGATGTCTTCTTTTCGCCTGACAGCGCCCTTTGCGGGTTTTTGCCAATCGTCTTCTCTCATTTCTCTTCTCACCGTCGCCCGATAGTGCTCTTTGCGAGTTTTGACTAAGAGGACTCTCTCATTTTCAATTTCTATACTCACCATCGCCTTATAGTGCCTGAAGGTTTTCACCGATAAGACTCTCTCATTTTATTTCTCTCAATTTAAATTGCATCGGATTCCAACAATGACATTTTCCACTTCCTTGCCTTTGCCAATTGATCGAAAGGACTTGAACAAGGTCTTTGGGTAAAAAGGATTTGGGAGGAACTACAAATTTGGAACCGTTTCGGCGGATCCATAGCCAAACCATCATATCATCTGCCCAAGTTTCAGTTTTTGGGGAAATTGGGATTTTGTTTTGGTGTGACTGAACCTCAGGGAGAGGCTGCCTACGTACCCTTTCGGGATCAAGTCAAACGTAGTTCAGGAAATAATTTTTTGTTTTTGTCTTTTTTGTTTTTGTTTTGTTTTTGTTTTTGTTTTTTTTTTCTTTTTTTTCTCTCTTTTTTTTCTTCTTTTTCTTTTCTTTTCTTTTCCTTTTTGTACTTTTGGGTTCCAAAGAGGGTAGCCAAAGAAGGGTAACCAACTCAAAGGGTTTATGAAAGATTGATAGTGATTGGGGTAGCGAGAAAGAAAGCTTTCGTCATCTCAATTACATAAGAGCTATCAAACCAGGAGGCCTAGACATAATACCTTTTGACTGCATCTTTATTGACTACTGTTTTAGGGTCATTTCCTTCGATGTCTCCCCGATACATTGCTCCTTTTGGTAAAATCTTTCAGATTATGTATGGACTACTTTCTTGTTATAGGCGCGGGCCATTATTTGTTGGTACAACTGCCCGTGGCACACCGCGGCCATCCGTTTTTAATTAATTAGTGACAACTGCTCAAGCAGGGTTTTCACCCACTCACTGTCCACGATTTATGCTTTAACGATTATACGAAGCGAAGGGATTTATACTTCTGCAGGTATGACTGCTTCAGTTCTGTAAACCAACAAGTATGGGGTGGCTCCGATTGTTGTACGCACTGTGGTGCGATACCCGAGTAATGGAAAAGGCAGCTTTTCATGCCATTGCCTGGAGCTTTGAATCATCTTTCTCAAAATCTTCTTGATGTTCTTATTTGCTGCTTTAACGGCACTATTGGCTTTTGGCCGATAAGGGGTAGAGTTTCTATGCATTATCTTGAATCGTTCACATACCTATCCCGTGAGACGACTATTCAAGTTTGTAGCGTTGTCGGTAATGATAGTTGCAGGAATACCAAAGGGACAAATGAGATTGGAATGCACAAAATCTAACACAACTTTCTTGGTGACCGACTTGAGAGTGATGGCCTCAACCCGTTTTGTGAAGTAACCAATTGCAACCAATATGAATATATGCCCGTTTCAAGCTTTCGACTCGATTGGCCCAATGACGTCCATACCCCAGGCAACAAACGGCCAAGGTACTGACATTGGATGAAGCTCTATTGGAGGTGCATGAATCGAGTCACCGTGCACCTAGCATTGATGACATTTTCGAACAAAGCTGAAGCAATGCTTCTCCATGGTTATCCAATAATATCCCGCTGGCAGGATTTTCTTTGCTAAAACATATCCGTTCATATGAGGTCCGTACATCCCTGCATGCACCTCATGCATAATTCTTCCGGCTTCTTCGGCATCAACGCATCTTAGCAAGTTGAGGTCTGGGGTCCTTTTATACAAAACATCACCGCTTAAGAAGAAACCACTCGCATGTCGTCCAATGGTTCTCTTCTTATCCCCGGTGCCTTGCTCAGGGTATTCTTGTGTTTTCAAAAATCTTTTAATATCATCGTACCAGGGCTGAATGTTGGGTTCCACCTCGACCGCATTACAATAACCGTGCCTTTCTTTTATTTGAATTTCCAGGGGATCAATATGGGCATTGCCTGGGTAAGGCAACATTGAAGCTAAAGTGGCGAGTGCATCAGCTAGTTCATTGTGACATCGAGGGATGTACTTGAATTTTATTGACTTGAAGCGTTTAGTGAGATCTTCCACGTGTTGCCTATATGGAATGAGCTTAACCGCTCGAGTCTCCCACTCCCCATATGCTTGCCGTATAATCAAATTGGAGACCCCCATGATCAATAAGTCTTCAACATTTTGGTCAATTGCCATATCCATGCCCATGATGCAGGCTTCATATTCAACTGTGTTGTTTTGTGCAGGATAATCGAAGCCTAACTGTAGCTGGATAGTGCTGACCATTGGGTGATATTAAGATTGCCCTAATGCCTACACCGCTTGCCTTTACCGCTCCGTCAAAGAACATTTTCCAAGCACGAGTGTCTTCAGAGATAGCTTCTACTGAATTAACTTCTTCATCTGGGAAGTATGTGCTCAATGGTTGGTATTCCTCGTCAACCGGGTTTTCTGCTAAATAATCTGCCAATGCCTGGGCTTTCATTGCCGTGCGAGTGACATAGACTATGTCAAATTCATTGAGCAGGATTTTCCATTTTGCCAGTCTCCCAGTGGGCATCGGTTTCTAGAATATGTACTTAGATGGATCCAACCTGGTTATGAGGTAGGTACTGTGGGCTTGAAGATAGTGTCTCAACTTCTGAGCGACCCACATCAGAGCACAGCATGTTCTCTCCAACAAAGTATCCTTGGCCTCGTAGCTGGTGAACTTCTTACTCAGATAGTAGATCGCCTGTTCTTTCTTGCCGGTTATATCGTGTTGCCCCAGAACGCAACCAAAAGAATTTTACGACACCGTCAAGTACAAGAAGAGGGGTCGCCCTAGCTCAGGTGGGACCAACACCGGAGGATCTGATAGATATTGCTTGATCTTGTCAAAGGCCTCTTGACATTCGGATGTCCATTTGATTGCCGCATCTTTCTTCAAAAGTTTGAATATTGGTTCACATGTAGTAGTTAGTTAAGTAATGAACTGACTAATATAGTTTAACCTGCCCAATAAACTCATCACGTCTTTATTAGTTTTCGGAGGAGGTAGATCTCGAATAGCTTTTATCTTTGTTGGATCTAACTCGATACCTCTTCTACTGACTATAAAACCTAGGAGCTTGCCTGATGGGACTCCGAAGGCACATTTGGCCGGATTCATCTTCAAATCATACTTGCGCAGCCGTTCAAAAAACTTTCTCAAATCTCAAACGTGGTCACTCTGAGTTCGGGACTTGATGATTACATCATCCACATATACCTATATCTTTTGATGCATCATGTCATGAAAAATGGCAGTCATGGCTCTCATATAAGTTGCCCCGGCATTCTTCAGCCCAAATGGCATGACCCGATAGCAGTAGGTACCCTAGGTTGTAGTGAAAGTTGTCTTCTCGGCATCTTCTTCATCCATCAACACCTAGTGATATCCTGCGTAACAATCCACGAAGGACTGTATTTCATGTTTGGCACAGTTATCAACAAGGATGTGGATGTTGGGTAGTGGTAAATTATCTTTGGGACTCGCCCTATTCAAATCTCTGTAGTCCACACACACCCGGGTCTTCCCATCTTTCTTTGGCACAGGAACCACATTGGCTAACCATGTAGTATATCGGACAACCCGGATTACCCCTGCTTTCAGCTATTTTGTGATTTCTTCTTTGATCTTATCACTGATATCGGTTTTAAACTTTCTATGCTCTTGTTGCACTGGAGGACAATCGGGGTAAATTGGCAGCTTGTGCACCACTAGATCCACACTCAGTCCTGGCATATCATCATACGACCAAGCAAACACATCTTTAAACTCAAACAAGAGTTGGATTATTGCATCTCAAGTTTTCTCATCTGTGTGAAAGATTATTTTTGTCTCCCTTATTTCTTCGGCAGTTCCCAAATTAACCAGTTCAGTATCATTCAGATTTGGCTTAGGTTTGTTCTCAAATTGTTCCAATTCTCGATTTATTTCCCTAAAAGCCTCCTCTTCATCATATTCCGGTTCTTGATTTATTATTTCACAATTAGACAACGTGTTCGAGTCTGGGCATGAAGTCCACAAGCATGTCATGTTATTTAAAGCCGTATTATTATAACTGAAAAGAAAAGATAAAAGGAAAAAATAACAAAAATCAGAAAGACTAAAGAGAAAATGGACGATGAAATATTGATTTCAATTCGTGGAATTTTGGGAAGATAACAGGGTTTACATTCATGAATTCAAAAGACAAGAAACTAAATGAAACATCCGAGTTACACCCTGAGACAACTCGAGATGCAGAAAAGGTGACAAGGCTAGTCTACCGGGACTCCTGCCAGATCGGGAAAGGCGTAGCCTTCCAATTTTGGAATTTGGAATCTGGTCCCATGTAGAGCACCTCAGCGGTGCTATTCCCTTCCCTTGGCTGGAGCATGTTGGTTTCATAAATCATTTGCCTCATAGATCCACAAATATGTTCTATTTTATCAGCCGTGAACACCTCATCATCCTCTTCTGTGTCGTACTTAGGCTCGACAAAGGTCTCATACAGATGTGGCAATGGTTGCGGCAGAACCTATCCATCTTTCTTTCTTTCGTCGGCCCATTTCTCATGATCTGGGGTAGGGTGGAAGCCTATCCCGAAATAATTTTTTGCTGCGGGTAGCGTTACCGGTTCGGCTATTCCTTGCAAAGCTTTTCCCAACCCTTTTCCTGGTTTGAAACCATGTCTAATCATTTCCTTGGCTACCATGATCGAAGCATTGGATAAGAAAGGCTGGGGGCATGGATGTCCTTCCTTATACTGATCAGCCACCACAATTTTAAAGGCTTGATAGACAATATGCTCACTTCCCTCCCTCGCCTCCAGGCATGGGATAGATGGGTCACGATATATGGACTGCTCACCTTCCCCGTGGACCACGATATCCTTATCTTCATGCTCAAATTTCACCATTTGGTGAAGGGTTGAGGGTACAGCTCCTGCAGCATGGACCCAAGGCCTTCCCAGAAGAAAATTGTAAGATGTATCCATGTCTAACACTTGGAAGGTCACCTCGAAATCCGCCGGGCCTAGGTCAGTATCAAATCAATTTCGCCGATGATATCTCTTTTAACACCATCGAAGGCTCTCACGCAAACATTATTTGGACGAATCCTTCCTGTCCCTATTTCCATTCCTTGCAAAGTGGAGAGTGGGCATATGTCAACCCCCGAGCCTCTGTCCACCATGACTCACTTAACGTAGTAACCTTCACATTTGACCGTCAGGTGCAAGGCTTTATTGTGGGCAGATCCTTCTGGAGGCAAATCACTTTTACTAAAGAAGAGTTAGTTGACAGCGAAGAATGTTTCTGTCATCCTTTCAAGTTATTCAACCGAAGTCTCGACTGGAACATATACTTTGTTCAGAGTTTTCATAAGGATCTTCTGATGTTCAGTAGATTTGGTCACTAGTGATAGCAGTGACACTTGCTCAGGACACTTCCTCAATTGGTCTACTGTTTCATAGTCTGGCATCTTCATTTTTGAAAGAACGTCTCTGCTTCTTAAGCGCTCACCGGCTTCTTAGATGGAAAACATTTTCGTGTAGCGCTATTTACCGCTTGTATATTTGAATATTTTTCAACAGGGACTGTTCCTGGCAGTTCTCCCAAAATTTCCTTGCCTTTGTATGTGACCACTGTTTGTTGGTAGTTCCACGGAATTGCAGAGGGTCGGTCATGGGCTTCTGTGGTGCGCATCCAACAACCACTGGCTCACTCAGTCGAGGCAGTTTAATTGTCCCTCGTACCAAATAGGCCCCTTTCGGCACATACATCTGTGTCCCCTTCTTCACTTCATACTTCCTCGGAGTGCTCACAACTAGTGGTTTCTCTTGACGACCTCGTAAAACATAAAGAACCCCGTGTTTAGGAGGCACCGGCTCTTCTTTTGTCTCAGTTTTCTCCTCAGGCTCAATGTTGACAGTTTTATTCTTCTTCTCCCCTTTTTCCTGCTTCGGGGCTACCTTGGGTTTCCTTTCGGCATTGGCAATAGCAATTATTGATTTCAGAGCCGGATCAAAGTCTCGATCTTCACAAATCATGCCGATTACCGGCCCGTTGTTGTGAGCGGGCAAGGGATTATTGGTAACATTCGGGGCTTCTTCATCCCTCAACACTATTTTCCCTTGTTCGATCAAATCTGTCCAGCAGCTGTCAGTACTGTGCCCTTCAACCCCTGAATGATAGGCACAATGAACACCTCGTTGATACGCTGGAGATTCCGAATTTTGCTTGTTTTGGGGAATAGGCTGTAATAGGTTCATCTGGAAGAGCTTCGGGAACAAACTGGAATATGATTCACCAATCGGGGTAAAATTTCGTCGCCTAGGTGGTTCCCGAGGGTGGAAATTATTTTGTGGTGGTCGGGGGTTATATTGGTTTTGGTAAGGTGGCTAGTTTCTTTGGAATGGAGGTGGGTTTCGTTTAGCTTGTGGTTGCGGGTGGCCAAAAGGTTGAGCATTCATTACCGCATAAGGTGGAGGAGCATAAATCATATCTGTGTGAGGGTAGTAGTGCTGAGGGGCTCTTTCTGAGAACACCGGTCTAGGAGCCAGGTACCTTCTTTATCCCGATGTCGCCATCACTGTTTCTTCTTTATTTTTGCCCTTAGCCATTCATCCAAACCCGTCTTGGATGGCCTGGGAGGTTGCTCTTATGGCCGATTATCTCAAGATTCTACCCATTTTAAGCCCATTCTCTACCATCTCTTCGATTTTTATTTCCTCTGCGAAAGGCTTACCCATAGCGGACATCATGTTTTTAAAATAATCTGCCTCTTGAGCCTGTAGGAAGACAGTGACCATCTCAACCTCATCCATTGGAGGCTTCACCCTTGACGCCTGTTCACGCCATTTGATTGCATATTCGCGAAAACTCTTTGATGGCTTTTTCTTTAGGTTTGCCAAGGAGTTCATGTCTGGCGCAATGTCTATATTGTACTAAAATTGTCGGACAAAATCATGGGCAAGGTCATCCCAGATATGCCATCGAGATATGTCATGATCCATGTACCACTCCGACGCTATGCCCACCAAGCTTTCTCCAAAGTGAGCCATCAATAACTCTTCTTTTCAACCATCCCCGCGCGACTGATTACAATACTTTTTGAGGTGAGCAATGGGATCGCCATGTCCATCATACTTTTCAAACTTTGGCGTTTTGAATCACATGGGCAGGTGCACGTGAGGGAACATGCACAGATCGTTGTAAGAAACACTCTTCTTCCGGCTTAAACCCTGCATATTTTTCAGACTCTACTTTAAACTCCTCATTCTATTTGTCATTTCATCCTGCTCTGGGGCTTTAGGGGTGGATGTTCATATGGTGGCTGAGAGTAGGTGTACTGAGGATAATGAGGAAGATCGGATTGAAAGATAGGATTCTGGAATGTGAGGACCGAGGGGTCAAAAGTATGCTTTGGTAGTGATGGTTGGGTTGTTGCGGAGGCTGGTGGAGCTGTGAAGATATTGGGAGCAATTCCAGATGGGAACACCTGGGGGTGGGCCTCAGAGGGTTTTCCGAAGAAGTTAGCAGTCATAGTAGGTTGCCCCAGAGGAATATTTGGGCGGCTAATAGGGACAGTGGTAGCACCTCCAGATCTAGGGAATAACTCCGGGAATCCAGGGATAGTGCTTGGAGGTTCTTTTCCGCTGTTCCAAGCATCCCACATTTCCATCAATCACAGGCGCAGGATCTGATTTTCTTCAGCTGTATAGGATTCAGAGGCCAGGATCCCAGAGATTGGGCTGTCTTCGGGTATGGGGATTGTAGGCAGGGTCATTTCAGATGACATCTTTGTGTTTCCTTTAGATAGGGTGAAGTATCGATGCGAGGCCAGTTTACCACAATAACGGTTAGTATGAAACAAATAACAGATAGGTAACCGCACATTGGAGTGTGATGCACCTATACAATTAAATGGATATCTACATGTTTGCTTTGGTTGCATGCGTCATCCCGGCTTTTCTTCTTATTTGCTTTCTCTTTTCTTTCTCTTTTTGTTTTGTTTTCTCTCATTTTCTTTTCCTACTTCTCCATTTTCATTTTCTGCTTTCTATTTTCTTTGGCCGTGGTTTTTTCTCTCAATGCCTTATTTTCTTATTTTGCATTTCTTTTTTCTCTTGTTTTTTTCCTTTTATTAATTTCCCTCATATTTATATTTTCTCTTTTCCTAGGGTTATGGTCAAATATTATGTAGATTGCCAACGTATCATGGCCCCACATGAATCAGACCAAGCGTAGTTCTTGCAAATAAATGCAAAAGTAAGAAAATAATTTTTTTTGGGGATTTTCAATTTATCATTAAATAACAACTGTGGTTACAAGAGCTACTACACTATTTTTTTTTCTTTTCTAGAAAAGGAGTTTACAAAAACAGACATGAAAGCAAAATACAGACTCGATTAACTAAGAATACATCAATGCTTCAAACCCTGGGGCCAGCGGAGCATCATTCGGCATCGTCGCGGGCCTGCGTGCGAGACCCCTTTGCAACTGATCTAAATCATTCATGACCTGGCAAACAAATATCATCACTGAGGAAAAGGACGTGGTACGACCTATTCGTTCACCGGCCGGACACTTCATGACAATATAGTGGGCAATGTTTATGATCCTTTCCCTAATTCGGCCCTTTTCTTGGACATCACACCGTACATTTTCAATTCACAAACAATCACAGCAACAGCAATAAACAATTCACAAACATCACAACAACACTTCTTAAGGAATAGCAACAATAATTTACAAGTGTTTCCATAATCATCCATACTATTTCCGTCACATTCCACAATTCACAAGTGTTTCACATTACAACAATACTTGCCCACGATAATCCATAGATGTTAATATCTCAATTATTTCAGTTGCATCACTTATAATTTCCTTACGTCATTTGTTCTTCATCTAATACCACATATCATAATCACAACCATGCAAATCACACGAATTTCACAATTTACCCACGTGAATGTCACATACCAAACATTTGAACACCAACAAGGCGATTTTACAAAGTCAAGGTTAGCCATACATACCTGGAGCCGAATTCCATTTCTAATTTCTAATTCCAACTTCACCAAAAGCCTAGCAACGTCAATCTAGTGCACAAATTATTACATATTTCTTAGAATCAAAGTTCACAATCACTACCCGAACACATTTAGGTTATCAACCCTTCTTTACACAATTTTTTACTCCTTCCCTACTACTCTTACTAGATTTTAGGTTTTAATAAACATGCATGAGTGTTTCAACCCCTATTATCAAGAACTAATGCATGAGACTTTCCCCCTCTCAATAAATCTGAAAGTCAATGAAAATGGGGTAGGGATTTTACATGTATAAATAGAGATGAAGACACTTGCTTTGAAATTTCCCGGACCAGATAGTTTGAGGAACAAATTTTGAAGAAAATGAACCTTCTCTCAAGAACCTCTCCTCCCTCTCTCTTGTTTTGTTCAGAAAAATGGTTAAAATGAGGGGTTAGGGTGTTATATTAGAAAGGGGGTCGGGTTTTAAATTTTAGAAAATGGAAGTCCGGGTAAGATCTGCGGTCGCACTATGCGATCGCATAATTGGATTGTCCGGATATTGGACCGCATAACTTACCCCAAATCACTGGACATCTCTGCCTGGGTATGCGGTGGAAATGCGGTCCGCATAGCTGATCTGTGACCGCATTCTGGACCGCATAAATGACAATTTTCTGGAAAATTGATTCTTTTGATTTTTAAAGGCTTAAATCAGTACCAAGGGTCCGAACTGCGGATCGCAAGCTCGTCGCGAAGAATTGTACACATTCCTAACATATATTCCGAGTCGACACCACGAGTTACTAAGTTTTGAGACCAACAATTATTTACGGGACCATACAATAGCATGACTTCACATACCGGCTATGGTCTGAATTAAATTTAAGAGTGTTAAGACGGGCTGATTTATCACATATTTGCTAGATGAGGAGTACAAAAATTATCCTTGTCTAGTTGTAGTTATCAAGAACTGATACAGTTAATTAATTACCTAATGGCTTGCCTAAGTGAGACATATATGCATGATATCTAACAAAGCGCACTGATTCTAAATAAGGATTACTGGTTTTATAAACAAAGAAGATCCACAGACTTTAAATGGCTTTATGACTGGTTTTAGACGTATAGATAAAATTCTAGTTTGCGTACTGTAATACAGAGTCAATTTTTTCCTAGATTCGGGATTCAAACCGGTGATTTGGGACACCATAAATATCCCAAGTGGCGACTCTGAATCTCTTAATAAACGAATCCCATCTCGTTTGTCCTTTAATTGGAAAAAAACTCCCTTTATTGCACCCCTCACAGGGTCCAGAGTAAAAAGGAGGTATGACAGCTCTGGTGACTCTGCTGGAGAATTGTAACCCAGAACCACTGGTTCAGGGTTAGAAATTCGAGCTTGGAATAATTGTTGTATTTGGCTTATTTATTATCTGATTTTTATTTGATGTTTTGGATTTAATGTGTTAAATTTTGCTTTTACCACTTTGATAATTTTTGAACTATGCATATAAAATGTCTTCCCACGCACCCCCTCTGAGTCTTCTTGAAATGAAAATTGGGCATTTGCTTGACATAGCCCGCTTTCTTTTAGATAGCTGAGGCGCTTGACACCCGGTGAAGGATTTTAGTCACACATGTTTTAGGCGGGGAGCGCCGCCAGTTAAGCCGGAAAGTAATGCTACCGGATACACTGGCCCTCCTCGGCTCGAGTTGTCCGCTCGAGTAAGCCAGGCTAGATACTTTCTCCAATAAGATTTGAACCTAGATGAAACAAAACCTCATGCCGGATCCCTAGTTGGTTTGCTTTATTTGCATCATGTGCATTTGACCTTGGAGACTCAATACAGGGGTTGAGTCTGTCTAGGACAGGTGTACCCAAGGCGAAAGTCCATCCCGATGCATCTTACTTGCTACGTGTGTATTCATCTACTTCGAGGTTGCATGTTGACCGGCTTTTAAATAATGAGAGGAAAAAAATGTAAAAAGAAAAAAAAGTGATTTTGAAAAAAAATAATAAAAAAATTTTTAGGGAAAAATCAGGATTTCAAATGATAGCAAAGAACTTTCTGTTTTCCTTTTTTTTTTAAAATTAGTTGATTTTATTTCCTCTAAGTCCGGCAGAACTACGTAAGTTTGATTCTCACCGGATGTGGGATACGTAGCCATATCGGGCTCGACTATTTTGAAAATATTAAATTTCGGGGTAAACAAATATCATTGTTTTGTCCTAAGTGAATGTAATGCCATTCTTGGGTAAAATAGCCGAACGCCTACAAAAAGGCGTCGGAGGACTGTTTTGCAAGAACAACTACCAATAGTTATTTTAAAACAAAAAACTTTCTTCGGTTAGCAAAACACAGCCTTTAAATCTTCTTCAAGTGCTGAAAGGTCGTGTTGATGACACCGGATATTTTTTTTAAAAATGGCAAGAAAAAATCACATATAAAAAGAAAGAAAAAATGGTCATAGTTTGTATATGGTTTAGGAGAGTATTAATTTTTTATTTTTTATTTTTTAGGATCATCATGAGATCTCCACAAAGAAGTGGCCAGAAAAGGGCAAGGGACGAAATGCCTCCTATGTTCATGATCCGAGATAAGACTCCGAGCAGTCTCTGTAATTGGTGGGCTAGTTTTGCTACCTGGAATGAAATCAAGTTATTAAACACCTCAATTTCCTCACCAAAATCATGGGAATTGAGCCTAACAAGGATCTGATTGAGGCTTTGGTGGGTTTTTAGGACCCGACAAACAATGTCTTCAGGTTCAAAAATTGTGAAATGACATCCACATTGGAAGAATTAGGTGGGTTTACGGGATTCGGGAGAGACCTTCATAGGAAAAAGCCTGCCGCTCCAAGGAAAGTGGGTGTGAACAACTTTTTGAAGAAATTATGCCTTCGTTGAATCCCAATGGGTTGCTTAAACGAAGGTTGGGTTTTATTGGAATACCTCTATGACAGGTTTGGGGACGAGAAAGGATTTAAGAAATTCTCAATCACAGAATTCGTCAACCAGCTAAGTGACGACGCTTGGAGGGAGTTGAGAATCTTTGCATTCATGATTTCATTTCTAGGGACCATGGTCTTTCCATAGCGTAATGGGCGCATCAGAATTCGATTATCGACAGTAGTCTTATACTTACAAAGTAGCGAAGAACGTACCATTCTTCCTATGATTTTGGGAGACATTTTTAGAGCATTGACCCAATGCCAGGAAAGTGGAGATTACTTCGAGGGATGCAACATTTTGCTGCAAATGTGGTTCATAGAGCATCTTTATCATCACCCAATAGTGATAAATTTCAATGAAAGCTGGCTGAATTACATTGGTTTCCATCCAAGCAGGGCTGCAAGCTGTAATCTTCCAAATGGAGTGAGGGCCTGGCGGGAATTACTTGGTTCACGAGAGGCGGATAAACACACTTGGAACTATTATTGGTTCCCTTCTGCTAAGGTCATGCACATGTCGACATATCGCCCATTCTACATACTCATGGGTTTCAGGGGTTTCCAGCCATACGCACCATTACGCGTCATGCGTCAGCTAGGGAGAGAATAGAAGAGGCACCCGACTGAGGAAATGGGTCCATTCGTATGGGAATTCAAAAGAGAGGAGCCCCCAAAGGAATCTTATGCACAAAAGGTTTGGTTTGGTAGTCGATTTTCTGATATAGATGAAATGGTAGTAGACCGGGAACGAGGGGAAGTAAGCCTTTGCATACCGCGAGTGGTTTCATAACCAGGCTATACCCGAGCAAAGAACCGAAAGGTCCGTAATGTATGCAGTTAATTGGAAAAAGGAGATAGAGTCCAGAGTTAGGAATGCTAAAAGGGAAGTGGCACGAGAATTCCAATCTCATATTGACATCTTACAAGAGGATAAAGAAATACTGGAAGCGGCCATGGACATACAACAGGCTGATTTCAAGTAGGAAAGGGTTAATTGGGTACAAGAAAAGCAAGCACTCCAAGCCCAGATTCAAAAGATGAAGACAACTGCAAAAAAATCAAAAAGGAGCCAGGCTGCTGAAGAACTCATAAACGGTCTGGAAAAGAAATGGCAAGAGGACTTGGAAAAATCGGAAGCCACTCTGATGAGGATCCGCGCTAGATGGAAAAGGGGGCAGAGCAGCGGGCGCTTCATATGCAGCAAATAAAGAGAGATTACGAGGGGACAATCATCGTCCTGAGAGAAAGAACAGTCACTCTCTAAGATAAGGTGGTCAGGCAAGCCAGAGATTTCAGAACAGAGAGGAAACGCTGTTATGACCTAATGATGCTTATGGAGGAACAAATGAACAAGTTTCAAGATCAACTCCTCCATAACTCTCGAATGCTGGAAACACGAGATCAACCGATAGGATGGCTGCTACAGGAAAAGAACAGGATTAGAGAAGGGATCAGAAACATTGCACATTACATTACGGCAAAATGCCGAGCGTGCGAGGACATGACCCGTACCACCTTTTTGCGGCCGTAATAACTTTCATCAAGCAAATAATGAACGATCTAGAGAAAATGCAAAGGGATCTGGCACCAAGGCCCGTAGCCTGGACGAAAGATGCTTCGCGACCCTCGCAAAATTTCAAATCATTGATGTATTCTTGATTTTTGTACTTAGTATGTACTGTTTTGGTTTATAAGTCTATTGGTCAGTCCATTTCAAGTTTGCTTTGTTATCTTTCCAAAGGTTTGTACATTTGGTGTTGTGTCGTAATAAAAGCAGTTTTTTGTATGGAAAATATTTTACTACATACTTTACACTGGCCAGAACTTCGCTCGGTATGATTCATGTGGGGTCATGATACGTAGGCAATCCATATAAGATTCGACCACCATTTAAAAGAAAAGGAAAAAGGGAATAATAGAAAAACAAAAGAAAACATGGAATAAAGGAAAATTTGGGAAGCACTCAAAAGAGGGCACAAATATAAGAAGCCAGAATGATGCATGCAATAGAAGCAAAGACATGATAGGAATGGTTAAAGTGCCTAGGTGCATTGCATTACAACGTGCAATAACATATTTGTTAAACTATGAAACTAACAAGTTTGTTGTTTTCTAGAGATTTCAAACAGTTAGCTTATTAGAACATACTGGAAAATTACCATTACCAAACAAGATCTAAAGGACCTATACCGAAACGCATGTCTGTTTCGGGCAAAAGTGTTGAAGAGGAAAAAACAGAAATACAAACAATGAAGTAGGAAGTAGACTGGTTGAGATAAGAGATACCAGAGATGCACCTAGCCTGGCTAGGGGGAAACCAGTACCAGTCCCTCCCGCAACCCCTACTCTCCCACCGGCACAAACTCTAGAGTACTCGCCCACTGGTCCATCAACGAGTTTCCCAATTCACCAATACTATAAGAGGAAAACTCCTTACAATCCCCAAGCTCCACCACCCAAGCACGATCCTCCTCCACCAATTGTTCTTGTTTTCGTGGCACCTCCACCCGCCACATTGCAAAGATCATCCAGCGAGCCAGTGTTTCAGGCTCATGACAACCAATACTATCCTCCTGAACCACCTTCAGAGCTCCCGAGTCACATGCCCATACCCATCACTTTGAGCTCCCGGCAGAAACTGAGAAGCCATCCAAGAGTTCGGAGCAGGAAGAGGTGCTTCGTAAAGTAAAAAGCCTGGAGTAGTCCTTCAGGAATATGCATGGGTTAGGCGGCCAAGTCAGTGTGGCCTATAAATATATGTGTCCTTTCCCCGATGTTCAGCTGCCAGCGGGGTTCAAAATGCCCAAGTTTGATCTGTATGAGGGGCATGGAGACCCAGTGGCACACCTGTGTGGGTTCTGCAGTAATATGAGAGGGGCCGGTGGGAAAGATGAGCTGTTGATAGCATACTTTGGCCAAAGCTTGGGCGGGTATGCACTAGAATGGTACACAAGGCAGGATCCTAGCAGGTGGTGCACCTGGGATGACCTGGCGCAAGCATTTGCTGGTTACTTTCAATATAATCTTGAGATCGTGCCTGACCGTCTCACATTGCTAAAAATAGAGAAGAAGCCTGGAGAGAGCTTTAGGGAATTTGGGTTCCGTTGGAGGGAGCAGGCTGCAAGAGTCGATCCTCCGATAAGGGAAGGTGAAATGGTGGATTACTTTTTGCAGACTTTGGAGCCAACTTACTTTAGTCACCTGGTGACATCGGTTGGTAAATCTTTCAATGAGGTCGTAAATATGGGTGGCATGATTGATGAAGGACTCAAGTCCAACAAGATAATGAGTTATTCCGTGATCAAGGCCACCACTCAGGCTATCCAGAGCGGCACGGGAGGTGTGCTCGGAAAGAAGAAGAGGGAAGAAGTCGCAACAGTCGAAGCAGGTACTTGGTCCAAATCTAGAGGTCCTTCACCCTACTACCAGCCCCAATCCCACCAACCAAATTACCCATACACCACATACGGCCCTCCACAACTCTACTACCTAGAGCCACGTTTTTCTATCCACCATGCAAAGACATATACCCAGCCTCCGACTCACCCGCAATGGCGCTGCTCCCCAAAATACATACCCACCTCCACAAATCACATATCCATCCCCCAGGGCCTATAGAAATCCTCCAGGGCCAGGTTTCCGTAGGAATCAAGCTTTCAAGAATGAGAGGATGCACAAGCAGAAAACATTTACTCCACTGGGAGAATCCTATACTGCTCTTTTCCACAAATTGAGGCAGTTAGGCCTGTTGACTCTTATTGAGCCCAAAATGCCAAATCCTCTTCCTAGAAATCTGGGCCATTCAGTGAGCTGTGAATATTGTTCAGGGGCTCCCGGACATGATACTAAGAAATTATGGAAATTGAGCACTGCCGTGCAAGAGCTTATTGACACCAATAGGATCGAGGATCAAGCTCCAGAGACACCAAACATTAATCAAAATCTATTGCCGGCGCACCATGAGGCCCACATTATCGAAATAGTGCACAGGGGAAGGGAGCTTAAGAAGCCCTCACAAACAGTAATGACAATCCGTGCCAGTGAAGCCAGTCCCAAGGAGAAACCGACCAGTGAAAGGGTAGTGGTACAGGTTAAAGGTGTAGACAGCAAGCCAGTTGTGGTGATGGGAAAAGGGTCGTCCATTGTGGCGAAGAAACCAGAGTCAGTCAAGGTGGTGATGTAGGGGGTGTCAAGCACACTTGTGGTGGTGTAGGGGGCTCACGTAGAACCAGTTGTCATCAAGCCAGTAATGCAGTTGCCAATAATAAGTGAAAAGATGTGCCATGGAGTTACAATCAAGTGACAGTGATGTATAAGGGGAAGGAAGTTATGGAAGAAGTGTGTGAAACCCAAGGTCTAACTCGTTCAGGAAGGTGTTTTGCTCCCACAGAGTTAAGACGGACCAATCCAGTAGCAACAAAGAAGGCAATTACTGAGGAAGAGGCGGAAGAGTTCTTAAAGAAGATGAAGGCGCAGGATTACTCCATTGTAGAGCAGCTGAGGAAGACCCCGACACAGATCTCATTGCTATCATTATTTATCCATTCAGACGAGCATCACCTGGCATTGATGAGAATTCTAAACGAAGCCCATGTGCCGGATAAGATCTCTGTGAACCATCTGGAGAAAATAGCGAACAAGATTTTTGAGGTGAAACGGGTGACATTTTCCGATGATGAGTTGCCCGTGGAGGGTACAAAACCTAATAGAGCTCTCTATTTGACCGTGAAGTGTGAAGACTCGGTAATCACTCGAGTACTGATTGATAATGTGTCCAGTGCCAATATCAGTCCTTTCTCCACCTTGAACAAACTGAAGGTTGATAATGACAGAATTCACAAGAACAGCATCTGCGTTCGACGGTTTGATGGTGGTGGTACATACACGGTGGGTGACAACATACTTGAATTGATAATTGGTCCGGTCGACTTCACCATGGAGTTTCAAGTGTTACATGTCGCAGTGTCGTATAATCTTCTATTGGGGCAATCATGGATCCACGCTGCCAAAGCAGTGCCTTCTACACTACATCAGATGGTCAAGTTCGAGTGGGATAGACAAGAGATCGTAGTGCATGGGAAAGATAATACATGCACCATAAATGATGCCATCGTGCCCTTCATAGAGACTGATGACAACAAGGGGCCATGGGTTTACAAGGTTTTCAATACGGTTTTAGTTGATAAAGTTCCTGAGGGTGAAAACATCCCACTTCCCATAATAGCAGTTGCAACCGTCATGGTAGCCTCGGAGATGCTGAAAAACTGGTTTGTACCAGGCAAAGGTTTGGGAGCTGATCTTCAGGGTATTGTTCAACCGGTTTCTTCTCCCAAAAATCTTGATACCTTTGGTCTGGGGTTCAAGCCTACGTCGGCGGATGTGCGACAAGCCCGCAAGATGAATAAGAGGGCATGGGTCCTTCCCAAGCCAATCTCACGCCTGTCCCAATCTTTTGTCAGGCCGAGCATCAAAAAGCAATTGCTGTCCAAGGTTACAGGGTCACTGATTGGTGTAAATGGAGATTTGGATGAAGGTTTTAAAAGATTATTTGCCGTAGTCAACAAGGTAGAAGCTGGGGAAGGATCCAGCAAGGCGGATGGGCAGTTTGTGGGGTCTAAGGCCAAGATCAACAATTGGATGGCTACTCCCCTTCCCATGCGGAAGGAGTCTTGGTAGTAGGCTCTGATTTTCCTTCTTGTTTAGCTGGATTATTCCAGTGTTGTAATCCAGTTTTCTTTTATTTTGTACTCGTCAAAGTGTGAAACCTTGTTATCTCGTACTTCAATAAAATAAAAGTTTCTTCTTTGTTCCTTAATTTATTTTAATTTTGTTTTCTTCTATTCTTTTTCTGAACAGTTCTCTTTATACTGGTCTTAATGACATGGCTTGCACGGCGGATCTTCAACCTAGTCTAAAAAATCAATCTGATTCCGAAATAATAGTACAAGAGGTAGAATATGATGAAGAGTCGGAAAATGATGAGGATGAAGCCTTTGAAGAAATCAACAAAGAATTAAGCCAATTTGAAGAGAAACCCAAGCCCAATTTAAATGACATGGAAGCCGTCAATCTGGGGGATGCGGATGACATTCGGGAAACTAAAATAAGCGTCCACATTGAACCAAGCATCAGGGAAGAATTAATCAAAGCACTTATTGAGTTCAAAGACATTTTTGCATGGTCATATAACGACATGTCGGGTTTGAGCACCAATTTAGTGGTTCACAAATTGCCCAGTGACCCGGCGTGCCCTCCCGTAAAGCAAAAATTGAGGAAGTTCAAAACCGACATGAGTGTGAAGATTAAGGAAGAAGTAACCAAACAGCTGAATGCAAAGGTTATTCGGGTTACTCGATATCCTACTTGGTTGGCTAATGTGGTGCTAGTTCCAAAGAAAGATGGAAAAATCAGGGTATGTGTTGATTATCGCAATCTGAACAGAGCAAGCCCAAAGGATAATTTCTCATTACCCAACATCCATATATTGATCGATAATTGTGCCAAATATGAGATCGGGTCTTTTGTGGATTGCTGTGCTGGGTATCATCAGATTCTGATGGATGAGGAAGATGCAGAGAAGACGGCTTTCATCACACCGTGGGGAACTTATTGCTATCGGGTAATGCCATTTGGTTTGAAGAATGCTGAGGCAACGTACATGAGGTCACTGACTACTGTGTTTCATGATATGATACACAAAGAGATTGAGGTATATGTGGATGATGTGATTATAAAATCCAAGCATCAGGCAAACCACGTAGGAGACCTAAGGAAGTTTTTCCAAAGACTTCGGAGGTACGACATCAAACTCAACCCTACCAAATGTGCATTTGGTGTTCCATCCGGAAATCTGTTGGGATTCATAATCAGTAGGCGAGGCATTGAGTTAGACCCATCAAAGATCAAATCCATTCAGGAGTTTCCACCTCCGAAGAACAAAACCGAAGTGATGAGTTTGTTAGGAAGGTTGAATTATATCAGCAGGTTTATCGCTCAACTCACCGCAACTTGTGAACCCATTTTTCAGTTACTGAAGAAAGATGCTGCAAAAGAATGGACGGAAGAATGTCAGGAGACGTTTGACCAGATAAAAGGGCATTTATCGAATCCACCTGTGTTGGTTCCACCCGAGCCAGGAAGACCATTGATTCTCTATCTAACGGTCCTGGAGAATTCATTTGGTTGTGTACCGGGGCAACACGACATCACCGGAAGGAAGGACCAGGCCTACTATTATCTCAGCAAGAAGTTTACGGTTTTTGAGGTTAAGTACACTCAACTTGAGAAGACATGTTGCGCCGTAACTTGGGTGGCACAGAAGTTGAAGCACTATTTGTCATCTTATACTACTTACCTCATATCTCGTCTGGACCCATTGAAGTATATTTTTCATAAGCCTATGCCCATAGTGAGGCTTGCAAAGTGGTAGATTTTGCTTACGGAGTTTGACATTGTTTACGTAACCCGGACCACGATGAAAGCACAGGCGTTGGCGGATCACTTTGCCAAGAATCCGATCGATAAAGAATACGAGCCATTAAGGACATATTTTCCTGACGAAGAAGTGATGCATATCGATGAGTTGGGATTGCCTGAGGAACCAGGGTGGAAGCTTTTCTTTGATAGAGCTGCAAATGCAAAGGGTGTTGGAATAGGAGCGGTACTTATTTCCGAAGAAGTGCATCATTACCCTGTTCCGGCTCAGCTGCGTTTCTACTGTACCAACAACATGGCTAAGTATGAGGCATGCATTTTGGGCTTACGGTTAGCTATGGACATGGATGTCTAGGATGTTTTGGTCTTGGGAGACTCGGACCTCCTGGTACATCAGATTCAAGGTGAATGGGAAACACAGGATCTGAAGCTCATACCGTATCGACAATGTTTGCACGATCTATGTCAACAGTTTCGATCAGTGAAGTTTCGGCACATCCCAAGAGTTCATAATGCGGTTGCTGATGCTTTGGCCACCTTAGCATCACTGTTGCACCATCCAGATAAAATTCACGTTGATCCGTTGCACATTCAAGTTCATGATAAGCATGCTTATTGTAACATGATAGAGGAAGAACTAGATGGCGAACCATGGTTTTATGATGTCAAGGAGTACCTTAGGATGTGGATATACCCGGCACAGGCCACATGAGATCAAAAGAGAGCCATTCGACGGTTAGCAAGTGGATTTTTCCTTAGTGGAGGGGTGTTGTACAAAAGAACACCAGACTTGGGGTTGCTAAGATGTATAGATGCTAATCAAGTCACGGCAGTTATGACGGAGGTGCATTCTGGAGTTTGTGGGCCACATATGAGTGGATATGCGTTGGCAAAGAAGATTCTTCGAGCAGGGTATTATTGGGTCACTATGGAGCGAGATTGTATCAGCTTTGTGCGTAAAAGCCAGCAATGCCAGAGAGACGAAGATTTGATTCATTCTCCCCCCACAGAATTACATACAATATCAGTGCCATAGTCCTTGTTGCATAGGGCATGGATGTCATTGGAACTACCGAGCCGGCAGCTTCAAACGGTCATAGGTTCATTCTTGTGACCATCGACTATTTCACTAAATGGGTCGAAGCAAAAACTTTCAAGTCGGTAACCAAGAAACAACAACAACAACAACAATTCAGTATAATCCCACAAGTGGGGTCTGGGGAGGGTAATATGTACGTAGACCTTACCCCTACCCCGGGGGCAGAGAGGCTGTTTCCAGGAGACCCTCGGCTCAAGACATCAACAAGAGATACAATAAGTTAGTACTATCAATAGACTCATACTAAAAATAACGTAAAATACACAACATAACACAAAATAACACAATAGCAGCAGTATAAGAAATACGAAATAGATGAAATAGATGAAAGGTATACTAATATCCAACAAATAACTCCCTGTATCGGTAGCTGATCAGTAACCTCCTACGATTACCTCCTAACTAGCTAGTCTCACTCTAGTGCGCTGTGGAAATATCCACAACTGCCCCCTAACCTACAACTTTAATGCTCGACTTCCACAATACCCTATCAAGGGCCATGTCCTCAATGATCCTAAGCCGCGCTAAGTCCTACCTTATTACCTCTCCCCAATACTTCTTAGGTATCCCTCTACCTCTTCTCATGCCCACCACAGCCAGTCGCTCACACCTTCTCACCGGTGTATCTGTACTCCTCCTCTGAATGTGCCCGAACCATCTGAGTCTTGCTTCCCGCATCTTGTCCTCTATGGGGGCCACACCCACCTTCTCTCTAATATCTTCATTCCTAATCTTATCCATCCTTGTATGCCCGCACATCCACCTCAACATCCTCATCTCTGCTACTTTCATCTTCTGAGTGTGTGAATTCTTAACCGGCCAACACTCGGTCCCATATAACATTGCCGGCCTAACCACTGCTTTATAGAACTTACCTTTTAGTAATGGTGGAACTTTCTTGTCACACAGGACTCCCGTCGCTAACCTCCACTTCATCCAACCCACCCCTATCCGGTGTGAGAAATCCTCATCGATCTCCCCGGTCCCCTGAATAACTAACCCTAGGTACTTGAAACTACTCTTCTTAGGGATGATTTGAGAGTCAAGCCTCACTTCCACTCCCGCTTCCGTTGGCCCCGCCCCAAATTTGCACTCGAGGTATTATGTCTTTGTCCTGCTCAACCTGAAACCTTTAGACTCAACGGCATGTCTCCAAACCTCTAGCCTTTCGTTTACGCCGCGTCGTGTTTCGTCAATTAGGACTATATCATCAGCAAATAGCATGCACCATGGCACCTCCCCTTGAATATGACGCGTTATGGTGAATTTTGTTCATTCCCATATCATCTGTAGATTTGGGATCCCGAAGGTGATCATCATGGATAATGGTTCTAATCTTAACAGTAGTTTGATGGAAGAAGTATGTCAGCAGTTTAAGATTACACACCATAATTCCACCCCATATCGTCCCAAAGCGAATGGAGCGGTTGAGGCAGCCAACAAGAGTATAAAGAAGATATTGAGGAAAATGGTAGAAGGTTCCAGACAATGGCACGAAAAGTTACCGTTTGCATTGTTGGATTATCGCACTACTATTCGTACGTCAGTAGGCGCAACTCCTTATTTGTTGGTATATATAACTGAAGTAGTGATACCGGCAGAAGTTGAAATCCCGTCTCTCCGAATTGTTGTTGAGGCTGAGATTGATGATGATGAGTGGGTCAAACCCCGTTTGGAACAGTTGAGCTTAATTGATGAAAAAAGATTGGCAGCAGTATGTCATGGCCAATTATATCAAAAGAGTATGGCAAGAGCATACAATAAGAAGGTACGTCCCAGGAAATTTGAAGTGTGGCAGCAAGTGCTGAAACAGATCCTTCCACATCAGGCAGATGCAAAGGGAAAGTTCGCCCTGAATTGGCAAGGACCATTCTTTGTGAGTAGAGAGATGTCCAATGGCGCTTTATGTTTGACAGATGTTGAGGGAAGGTGTATCGACATGGCTATCAATTCTGACGCAGTCAAGAGATATTATGTATGATTTCTTTGATTATAATTGTTGTTTGTTTGTTTGTACTTGGCATTGTATCGGAAAGTGAAATGATGGAGGTAATTTGTTCTACTATCCAAACACTTTAACCCTTGTTTCCACTTTTGAGCCTTATTTATTCTTTCATCCCCCTCTTTTGGAATCAGTAATTAAAATGAAAAAAATAGAAAAGAAGAATGATAACAAAAACAAAAGAAAAGTCACAAGAAAATAAAGGAATAAGTGAACTACGTTTGACCTGATTCCTCAAAGAGGATACATAGGCGCTTCACGGGTCGGTCATAGTGCAACAAAAATCAAAGGATCCCCAAGCAAGAAAACTGGGGCAGAAGTTGTGTTTCTAATTTCGGGGAAGAAAATTTAATTCCAAGAGTTGTAATGTTTTACCCATCAAAGTTATTTCTAAACTTTTTTTGATACCCTTTGCTTTTAGCCATACACCAAAAAACCCATATTGATGTCCAAAAATACCTCCCGATCGGTATCCGAGAAGTGCCAAGTCAGGCAAATGGAAGGCTGGAGTAACACTCTGGTCCCCAGCAAAAAATAAAATTAAATAAGAGAGTCTTGTCGGTGACACCCTAATCCCGAGCTGAAAAGAAATAAAATGTGAGAGTCTTGTCGGTGAAAACCTTCGCAGGCACCATAAGGCGAGGGAAGTTGAGAGAAATAAAATGAGAGTGTCTTATCGGTAAAAATCTTTACCGGCACCATAAGGCGACGTGAGTTTAGTGAAATCAGAGAGTCTTATTAGTGAAAACCCCTCGAAGGGCACTATAAGGCGACAAGGAATTAAAGGGGGGCAAATGAGATAAGTTTGACAAAAAGGATTCGTCATGACATCAAGCAAAACAAAAGATGTTGATTCGGCAAAAGTTGGTTTGGGGACCTTGGAAATGCAAAGTAGGGCCATCAAAAAGATTGATTGATGTAAATAGACTGGGTTGATTAATCCAAAATGCACGACATGACCATTGGGATCGGTTATACCATTCAGATAAGTTCTTTTCCCTTTTTCTTCTCTTCAAACAATTGTTCAAAATATTTTTCCTGTTCTATCTTTTGAAGTCATCATTTTTCATTTCTTTTGGTTAATAGTAGTTTGTTTTTAAGAAGGATTTTAATAGCTTACTACCAGATGCTAGGATGGTGCAAAGTAGAAAGTGGATAGGACAGGCCGAAGATAATGCAATGGGATGAGAAAGGCGTCGTTGTAGGACCAAATGATGGATTGGCCTAAGATTTTGGGGAAGTATGGAATAAAAGTGGAAAAATAACGGTTGAGAAGTTGGTGAGTACAGAATAGTCAAGAAGGTCGGAAGTTATCAGCCAAGATGGTCAGACAACGCAGAGCACGAAAAAGAGGAAAAGGGAAAACCATTCCCAGCAGGAGCATTCCCATCGTTTTAAACTAATAAAATTTTCTTTGATTTGAAGCAGGGACAAAAAATGTTATTGATGGCGGAAAGGCATGCCACAAGAAAGATTATCAAACTGAGGCAGAATTTTTTTTTTCATTTTGAAAATTTTCCGGAAGTAAGGTACCCACTTGGGGAAGAAGGAAGATAACACAAGTTTTAGGGGGAGTGGTCTTTGAACCAGTGTTATCCCTAGCAGTTTTCGGAAGAAGGCAGTACAAGTTTTGAAGAAAGCAATTCTTTGGGGAGGAAGATAACACAAGTTTTAAAAGAAGTAGTTCCAGAGGAAGGAAAACACCAACTCTAGGCGAAGTAGTCTTTGAACGAGGAAGATAACATATTTTTTAATGGAACACCAGTGCTATACCCAGCAGTTTTGAGAGGAATGAAACACCAAGTTTTGAAGGAGGCAAGAAGGAACAGCTGCGATATAATGCTTTTTAAGTTGTAGTTGTAGTCAGGAGCCCGACGGGAGAATAGAGGTATATTATTTTTAAGATAAAGTTGAAGTCAGGAGCCCGCCTGGAGAATGGAGGTATATTATATTTTAAGATGAAGTTGAGGTCAGGAGCCCGCCTAGCGAATGGAGGTATATTATATTTTAAGATGAAGTTGAGGTCAGGAGCCCACCTGGAGAATGGAGGTATATTATATTTTAGGATGAAGTTGAAGTTAGGAGCCCGCCTGGAGAATGGAGGTATATTATATTTTAAGATGAAGCTGAGGTAAGGAGCCCGGAGAATGGAGGTATATTATATTTTAGGATGAAGTTGAAGTCAGGAGCCCGCTTGGAGAATGGAGGTATATTATTTTTAAGATAAAGTTGAAGTCAGGAGCCCGCCTGGAGAATGGAGGTATATTATATTTTAAGATGAAGTTGAGGTCAGGAGCCCGCCTGGAGAATGGAGGTATATTATATTTTAGGATGAAGTTGAAGTCAGGAGCCCGCCTGGAGAATGGAAGTATATTATATTTTAAGATGAAGTTTAAGTCAGGAGCCCGCCTGCACAATGGAGGTATATTATATTTTAGGATGAAGTTGAAGTCACGATCCCGCCAGGAGAATGGAGGTATATTATATTTTAAGATGAAGTTGAGGTCAGGAGACCACCTGGAGAATTGAGGTATATTATATTTTATGATGAAGTTGAAGTCAGGAGCCCGGCTGGAGAATGGAGGTATATTATATTTTAAGATGAAGTTGAGGTCAGGAGCCCGCCTAGCGAATGGAGGTATATTATATTTTAAGATGAAGTTGAGGCCAGGAGCCCGCCTGGAGAATGGAGGTATATAATATTTTAGGATGAAGTTGAAGTCAGGAGCCCGCCTGGAGAATGGAGGTATATTATATTTTAAGATGAAGTTGAGGTAAGGAGCCCGGAGAATGGAGGTATATCATATTTTAGGATGAAGTTGAAGTCAGGAGCCCGCTTGGAGAATGGAGGTATATTATTTTTAAGATAAAGTTGAAGTCAGGAGCCCGCCTGGAGAATGGAGGTATATTATATTTTAGGATGAAGTTGAGGTCAGGAGCCCGCCTGGAGAATTGAGGTATATTATATTTTAGGATGAAGTTGAAGTCAGGAGCCCGCCTGGAGAATGGAAGCATATTATATTTTAAGATGAAGTTGAAGTCAAGAGCCCGCCTGCAGAATGGAGGTATATTATATTTTAGGATGAAGTTGAAGTCACGATCCCGCCAGGAGAATGGAGGTATATTATATTTTAAGATGAAGTTAAGGTCAGGAGCCCACCTGGAGAATGGATGTATATCATATTTTATGATGAAGTTGAAGTCAAGAGCCTGGCTGGAGAATGGAGGTATATTATATTTAAAGATGAAGTTGAGTGCAGGAGCTCGCATGGAGAATGGAGGTATATTATATTTTAGGATGAAGTTGAAGTCACGAGCCCGCCTGGAGAATGGAGGTCTATTATTTTTAAGATAAAGTTGAAGTCAGGAGCCCGCCTGGAGAATGGAGGTTGTTATATTTTAAGTTGTAGCCGAAGTCAGGTGCCCGCTTGAAGAATGGAATGCTGTTTTATGTTTTGAAGTTGTAGTTGAGGTCAGGTGCCCGCCCGAAGAACGGAAAGGCTTTATCTTTTAAATTGTATTTGAAGTTTTTAAATTATAGTTGAGGTCAGGTGCCCCCCTGAAGAACAAAAAGGCGTTATCTTTTAAATTGTATTTGAAGTTTTTAAATTATAGTTGAGGTCAGGTGCCCGCCTGAAGAACGGAAAGGCGTTGTCTTTTTAAGTTTAAACTGAAGTTTTTAAATTATATTTGAGGTCAGGTGCCCGCCTGAAGAATGACAGGCATTGTCTTTTAAGTTGTAATTGAAGTTTTTAAATTATAGTTGAGGTCAGATGACTGCTTGAATAACGGAAAGGCGTTATCTTTTTAAGTTTTAGTTGAAGTTTTTAAATTATAGTTGAGGTCAGATGCCCGCCTGAAGAACGGAAATGCGCTATCTTTTAAATTGTATTTAAAGTTTTAAAATTATAGTTGAGGTCTGGTGCCTGCCTGAAGAATGGAAAGGCATTATCTTTTAAATTGTATTTGAAGTTTTTAAATTATAGTTGAGGTCAGATGCCCCCCTGAAGAACGGAAAGGCATCGTCTTTTTAAGTTGTAATTGAAGTTTTTAAATTATAGTTGAGGCCAGGTGCCCGCCTAAAGAACGGAAATGTGTTATCTTTTAAAATTGTATTTGAAGTTTTTAAATTATAGTTGAGGTCAGGTGCCCGCCTGAAGAACGGAAAGGCGTTATCTTTTAAATTATATTTGAAGTTTTTAAATTATAGTTGTGGTCAGGTGCCCGCCTGAAGAACGGAAAGGCGTTATCTTTTAAATTGTATTTGAAGTTTTTAAATTATAGTTGAGGTCAGGTGCCCGCCTGAAGAACGGAAAGGCGTTGTCTTTTTAAGTTGTAATTGAAGTTTTTAAATTATAGTTGAGGTCAGGTGCCCGCCTGAAGAACGGAAATGGATATTAAATTGTATTTGAAGTTTTAAATTACAGTTGAAGTCAGGTGCCTGCCTGAAGAATGGAATGGCGTTTTATTTTTTAAAACAATTGTTGTTGAAGTTAGGTGCCCGCCTGAAGTATGGAATGGCATTTTATATTTCAAAGTTGTTATTGAAGTCAAGAGCCCGCCTGAAGAGAGGAATGGCATTTTATTTTCGAAGTTGAAGTCGGGAGCCCACCCGTATAACAGAGGAATGCATTGAAGTTTGAAGTCAGTAGAGCGGAAGGCTACAACAAAAATCCCCAGCATAAATCCAAATTCAGAAATCAGATGGAAGGCAACAATGGTCTGGAAGAAGGCAGTTCAAGCTTCGAAGGAAAAATAATTCGAAGCTCAAAAGAATGAAATAAGCAGTCCAAGTTCGGCAATCAAGAGAGGCCGACGAGTCAAGTCAGAAGAGAAGAAACATCAGAGGAAACACAAGAGCAAGCAAGGCAACAAGATACACAAGAGCAAGTCTGAAGATCTAGATAAGATTCTGTAATTCATAGACTAGTTTAGTCTAGCTTCTTATTCTCTTTTAGCATGGTGTAATAAAGAGGTCAGCAGCAGCAGCAGTAACAGTAAAACCACAGTTTCATGGTAGTCCCAGCTACCAAAACTTTCCGAACTACATTGACCTGATTCCCTTTTAGCTAGGGATATGTAGGAAACCTTTGAAGCAGAGGTTCGGTCAGATCTTTCAAAAATGCTTCACACGGAGTACTCAAACGGGCAAAAATCGCTCGTATTTGCTCACTTTATCTTTGTACGAAAACTCTTCGTGTTTTCGGACAAAGAGGGGCAGCTGTGAGCATGTGATTTTTGCCCTATATGAGAGTCACTCTCAAAAAATTAAAAAATAAAATAAAATAATTTTTTTTGTTTGCAATTGTTGTGAATTTTGTGTATTGTTTGCATTCGTTCGTGCATGTTTATTTTTTTAAAATTAATGAAAATACAAAAATATGTCGCATTTGCATTTAAGATTTAATTCTACAGTTAGGAGTAATTAAGTTTGTTTTACAAAATGAAAAGTAACAAAAATAATCTACTTTGCATTTTTAGCATTTAATGTCCAAATGTGTGATTTTATTTTTAATTGGTACTTAATTATGCGTGATAATTATTGTTTAGAGTTAATTAGTATTTTAAGTTAATTTTAGTTTTATAATTTAATCTAGGATTTTCGTTTTAAAATTAGGAAATAAAAGGAAGAAGAAAAGGAAAACGAACAGAAGAGGAATTCAAAATCGAACTGGGCCAGTTGTAAAGAGAAAGTCCAGGCCCAAAACAGCCCTATGCCCGGTCCAAATCTTCAAGCCTTATAGACGTCCAAACATATCGTTCTGTCACTTCCTTCCTGAGCCGTTGGATCTCGCCTATCCAACGGTCGAGATCATTTCTCCCATAACCCGACCCTGACCCGTTCCTTATACCCGATCCAACCCGACCCCCTCATTTAACCAAATGGCGCCGTCCCTTACAATGGAATTGATCCAGGCCATCGATCTCAATTGATCCAACGGCCTGGATTAATCCCCCAATTTGGTATATAAACCTAAATACTACCCAGACCCCCCAAGCCAAACCCCCCCTCGTCGTCTCTGATCCTTCAGTGACCAAATAGCCCTCCCCCTCGTCGTGTGTTCTCAGTCGAGAACAATAGATTAAGGTCCGTTTCGACTTCAAACTTAAGTTGAGGTTTCGACTAAAACGAATGGGAGTTTGGTATGAGGTTTCTAGGTATTTTCCTCTCTTTTCTTTTATTTTGTTGGTTTTTATTGCTTATCTGATTAAGTACCATTGTAATTTATCATTTTTCTCAATTATTTTCTTACTTCTCCAACAGACCTTTTTCTGGTCCAATTTTCATCACTGATTTGTTAGTATATCTATTAGGCTGTTGAATCGTTTGAATGTGTTTGTCCGTTAGTGTGATTTTAAAGTCAGTGACCATAAGTTCTTGTAAAAAAGAAAATTGTGACTGTGCCTGTAGACGTTTTTTGTTACTATGGGTTTAAATTGTTGCATTTGTATTATGTTTGATTCCCTATTAGAAATCCAATACTGAGTTTCAAATGATTAAGAGGCATATTTGATGTCAAAACTGAAGTTGCACTCTGCCCAGCTCACTTAGTAGTTGAATTAGGAATCAGTTTAGTTAATCTGTAAGTTTGTTTATTGGTTATAGCTGATAGGTCTAGGGTACAGATTGAAGGGGTTAAGTTAGGATATTAATTCACTCAGGTAATTCACAGGGGTTCAGGGGGGTAGTTTGGGATTTAAAACCTAAAAGTGTGTCAGTTTAAAACGGCTTGCCAGTTGAATGTTCAGTGAGCCACTGAACCTTTGAATAATTTAATCAAAAAGGGGACTATTGGTCTGTTGAGTGTTTTTTATTGGAAATCAGAAACAGTAGGTTAATTATAAAAAGCTAAAAGGATACACATTGTAGAGGAATATTCCAAGCTGGAAAGTAAAAAGAAACATGGGGGTGATAATAAAAGGTCTAGAGGAACAACTGTAAAGAAGAAAAAAAAGGGCTGATAAGAGGGAGTTTGCATATAAAAAGAGGCATTAGGACAGAGTTAAAGGGATGTCTTTTGAAATCAGTTTTAGATGTCACACTTGAAAGAATATCATAAGTTTTTTTAGATAAAGAAGCAATCAGTTTGCTTAGGTTCTTTGAGAGTTATCAATTCTTGAGTGCTTAATCAGTTTTAGAGAGCTTTTATCAGTGCTTTGGAGTAGTTTCAATTTAGAGAAAGGTTAATATTCAATTGAGAAAAACACTATTCCATTGAGTAAATCGTGAACTCTCACAGTGGGTTTTCCATAACTGGTTTGTTTTCAAGTTGAGTCACTGGTTGCTGGAAGTCCTAAGTGTTGTTGGGTTCATTGTGGGTCAATTTGGTGCTGTGTTTGGTGGATTTACTGCTTCTGTTTGATTTTCAAAATACTTCTGTATTCTTGAACATTTCCTGGACTGCCTGTGATCATCTGTTGTTGTTCGCTGTGTTGTTATCTGTTGCTGATCTCCTCCTTTTCTTCATTGTATTTCCATCGTCGGGTACACATCGTGGAATCACCTCGATGTAGCTTGAATTGATGTTGAAATGAAAGTGTTCACCGGACCTTTCTTATTTGGATGTTGTCCATTGTTTTACAATTTGATAGTTGTCAGTTAAATGAATGCTCAGTATTTATTTTGCGTTATTAGAATAACTGTTTATACTGTAAGTGGACTGTTGGATCGATAGCCTGTAGAATGTTAATTCAGTTTAACTCATTCTTAAGAGTATGTGAACTATGTAGTTAACAGTTTTAATTTGGCCTAGTTGATATTGTCAGAATAGTATAGTATAATGTAGTGTAGTTGATTTGATTTCTTTAGTAATTGTAAAAATTGGATTTATGTTTCAGCATCCCAACGGTCTAGTTCTTAAATCAGGAATTACTTGAGTATCAGTCAAATAATGCTAGTTTGAATTAGTCTCAAAATAATTGATTTGTTCTGAACTTGGTCCGTTAACTCGTTCATGCATAGGGCCAAGCGGAATCACATAATCAAGCCGTTATAAAATTGAATTCTTGGTTCCAGTTGATGAATTTTTTCATAGTAAATTGTCGAACACTTGTACTAATGTAGAGTAACTTCTACAAGTACTTAGTATAAGTTAAAATTACGGATCCGTTTGGTTTAAAGGATTAGCCTATTTACAAGATTTTCGGGCCTTAGCACTCCAGTAAGCGGCCCAGGTCCAGTCAGATTCATGTGTTCATATGGACCTGGGCCAAGGCTTGTGACGGGCCATTCTTTTGAGGTAGGCCCAAATGCAATTTTCCTTCCATTGTGCTTTAATCTAGTAATAAATTACTAGGACTCTTTCTTTATTTCTTTTAGAGACAATATAATTAAAAAATTATAGTCGTTTTAGGACGGACCTTTAAAGAATAAATGAGACGAGCCTCACCAAATAAAACGTATAAATTGTGGGGCCCTCGTTAAGTGTATATATTAAAATACTTAGATTTCGGGAGAGTTTGGTTAGCAAATTTCACGGTCCTCCCCAAAGATAATAATGTGATAGTCACTTTAGGCGCGCTTTTAATAATTTACTTTCTTAAACTCGGGTGCACATTTATGTGACCCAAATCCAAATCTCAACGAAGTCGAAATATGTCAATAACTACGGGTGCATTGATGTGACGTGGTTCGAGATGTGTTTTCACGACGTTGTAATTCTCATTAAAAATAATAACAAAAGCGGTTCAAAGTTAAAAGCATATAGGTAAAAACATGTATTAAAAATCAGATAGTTTAGCCAAATATAACAGTTGAGCGACCGTGCTAGAATCACGGAACTCGGGAATGCCTAACACCTTCTCCCGGGTTAACAGAATTACTTATCCGGATGTCTGGTTTGCGGACTGTAATACAGAGTCAATTTTTTCCTCGATTCGGGATTCAAATCGGTGACTTAGGACACCATAAATCTCCAAAGTGGCGACTCTGAATCTCTTAATAAACGAATCCCATCTGGATTGTCATTTAATTGGAAAAAACTCTATTTATTACACCACTCAGGGAGTGCAACGTGAAAAGGAGGTGTCACACTAGGAAGACCGGACCCTATATGGGTTGCCTACGTATCTCGCCCCGAAAGACGAGAATCAGGTTCGCGTAGTTCGGGAAAATGCAATTAATTTGAAAAAACTATATTTTGTCTTTTTTCAAAAATGATGAAAAATGTAAAATCTTTTTTGGATTTTCGTTTTCTCCTTTTTTCGAATTTTTTGAAAATGATAAAAGATGTAAAATCTCTTTGGATTTCTTTTTTTTCCTTTTTTTTTGAATTATTTTGGAAAATGATGGAAAAGTGTAAAATCTTTTTAGATTTTCTTTTTCATTTTTGGAAAATAATGGGAAAGCGTAAAATCTTTTTGGATTTTCTATTTTCAATTTTTTTTGTCTTTTTTTTGAAAAATAATGGAAAAGTGTAAAAAAAATTTTGGATTTTTTATTTTTTTTGGAAAATAATGGGAAGTGTAAAATTACTTACTTCATTATATATTTTACCCTCGAAAATCTTTGGTCCGCCAAATAACCCTTTTACCCCTAAAGAGATGCAACATGTAGCACATAAGGATGATTGAATGTCTTCTTGCGCCATAAGCCCATTTTGACATAATTTGGATAGGCCTCCTACAACGGGACACGATGCCTGAGACCGAACCCTGCTAGGTTTAAATGATATGATGCACATAAGTATGACCTAAAGGCTGACATACGGTTGGGGTTCACTAGACAAGGCAATTCGGTGCGGCACGCGGTCGATGGCGGTTGCTCTAGCTATCAGCCCACTCCACGCTCCCATGCCACCCCCTAGAGACACGAGTGACTCACAAAAAGGCCATGTATGCTCAAACGTACTCCGGAAGACTTGTTGCAGAAAAAAGACTCGGGGTTATGCAAATGATGACAGTTATAAAACAGTAAACACATAAAGCAAAAACTGTAAACACATAAACAATTAGCAAATACTAGAAGAGACAAACAAAATAAAAATCAAATAAAGCAAATAAAACACATAAAAACCTCAACCGAAAATCCTAAAAAGCCAACATGATCAAGTACTAGCTCGAACCCGCAACTCCCTAGCAGAGTCGCTAGAGATGTCACACCCCTTTTTTTAAACAAACCTCGCAAATCCTTCTTAAGTAAATAAAAAAAAATTTAGTAAAGCTTGAAAAGGGTTTTCCAACTAGAACGTGACAAAGATTGTGTTCAAAAGGAAATTACTCAGAGTCGCCACCTGACATTGGTATCGGTGTGTCAGGACACCATATTTTTCTAAAAATAATTTTTTCTTTCAAAATACTTGAGACTCCAAAACTAAGTCTGCACCAGATATTCAGGTAATGCGGTTCATTTGACTCGGGGAGAAGATGTTAGGCACTCCCCAAGTCCCGTAACTAGTACGGTTGCGTACATGATCAAGTTGGCTATTAAAATATTCGATTGAGGTAAAAACACAAAAACAAAATGAACACACAAGAGGCTTGAGGTCGTCCCCACCTAAATGAAAAAAAAGAAAAGGAAATGAAAAGAAAAATTCTAAGTTAACCTATACTACGACTTCTCCACCATACTCGCCATGGCTTTCAAAATATTTACATAGTTCTTCGGGGCATACCCCGGATAATAATATATATAAACTTCACGGGGTATTCCCCGAAAAAATTTAACCATGGAAATGACCTCTCGCCTCAAATTAACAAAAATCTTAATGTTTACCTACCCAGGTGTGGTCGGCCTAAAGCATGCTCCTAACGATTAAGAAAAATAGAAATAAACTTAAGCTGAAGTATATGAAACTTATTTGATGATCATTTTTCTTTTAGCTTCCCCATTTCATGTGTTTGACTAAACCCAATTCCTAATAATACGAAAAAATTAACTATTAATGCGCTTTGGCCTTCCCCCACTCTCCCTTTTTCAATTTTGATGTCCAAAACAGATAATCAACGGAGCATCCATCACGTGAAAGTAATAACTACGCAAACAAAGAGATGATGAAGGAATATTAATTTTTTTTTTTTTAAAAGGTAAACAAAGGGAAAATGAATACTACGCTAGCTCACTAAATTTGAAGGAACAAATGTCTGCTTACAATTTCATACAAGCTCACATGATCCATGTTAGCACAGATTTGCAAAGAATAACGTGAAATTTAACTACTTTCTTATAACGAAAGATTTAAAACCAAGAGTCAACTCAAACAAATTTGAAATTAACACTGCAACATCACTTAATAGCAACCAAAATGTGCCAACTAACCAACACAGAACATTCACATAAGAAATGGTAAAAGACGAAGAGTTCAGAATCGGACCTAGATAATATTAATAAGAACTCGATTACAACAAAATACGGACCGGAAAATGAAGCCGCAGCAGGTGCGTCGACCGCGAACCACGAAATTAACCTCAAACGGTACACCGAGTCGGTAGCTAAAATAAAACTTCGATCCTCAGACGGATCTCCAAACCAAAAACGGACTGAAACTCCACAGGAGCTCAAGCAGTGAGCTCCGATAAAAATCAAACTCTAACTCTGTGTCTGCGTCCAATGAAAGCGTGCAAGAGGCACTTTACCATATAAGCAACTAAACGAGCCCTCAACTTGAGACACTAAGATTAGGAAACATATTTTTTTTATGCACTCCACAACAGATTCTTGAGGTGGAAATTTACAACCTTTTAAAAGTGTAACAACATAACAGAGAAAGTTTTCCCCATTCTTCTGTTTCTCTATTTCGTTTCCTCTTTCCTGTATTCCTTTTTTTTTTCGTTTCCTCGTGTGTGTGTTGCAGCTGAATATTAGAGTTTTTCCTCAGGGTCCATGGCTGATTGATGGGTCTGGAGATTTTTGGCGTTTTGAGCTTAGGGTGTTGTCCGTTCAGCCTAGGGTTTTTTTGTTGTTCATGGTTGGGAAGAATATGAAGTAGCTAGGGTTAGGTCTTGAAGAAGAAGAAGGTCCTCAATTTTTTTTTTAAGCAAATATACCCCAGGCATGATGCCTAGTGGTTAATATATATATAAAGAAGCCCAAAATAGGGTCCAAAAACATAGAAGATGTCCAAAATATAGTAAAATAAGTCTATAGCTACTGAATACTAAAAACAAACTAACTAATGTAGCTAGCTATTACAACATGATAGTCTGAATTCTTCCTCCTCCTGTGGCTATGAGCGAATCCTAATGCCCAAGTCTGATACCAAGCAACACCTATCAAGATCTCACCAGGCGCCAGGGTATATAAGGGATGAGAAAATGAGGCTTCAACCATCAAAATCACAGTAATGGAGAAAACAATACCTTCCACGCATGAATAATGATCAAATATGCATCTGAACTTAAGGTTGAATATTGCACTCTCATCCTCAGACTGAGTGTGTAAACACACTAATACCACTGAGTAATGAAAGCACAATATCAACTGCAGCAAAGCAACTGCACCATGTGACATCCAACACATGAATACCATCCTGAAATCAAGCATAAACCAACTGTATCCTATTCTCATATACTTGCAGCATTGAACCTCCATACAATTCACATACCATGAGCCACTTCTTACTAATAAATTGTATACCATGCATAGAACATGAAGGATATTCGACTGTAATGTGTAACTAAACACATAAGCATTATTAATCATCCTATCATGTTTTTGCCTCTCAAGAGCATATATACTTTGATTGCCTGAATATGTTTCTGCCTTACCTGTGCATATCATCATTCTGTAACGAATCAAATGACCATCAGATTGAGCATGATACTATGCTAATACCATTGAGTAGTTATCTAACCCTTTGCAGAATAGAGCTAGATACAGGTGTGGCATTGCATATAGAAGCTGATACATTAATCCGGAGCTCTCCTTTTAGCAATTCGAAACCTAAGATTTGGCATCTGTGCTTTGTCAAGATTGATCAAATCTTTTCCTCTAGGTGGAAGCTCATGAAACGAGTGAAAAGTGATTGTACCTGCAAAAGAAAAAATATGGCTAGCTAAAAAATCCGCAACTGAGTTGCCCTCTCTAAGGACATGCTGAAAGAGTACATTAAATGTACTCTTTATCTCCTTAATTTTTTTCACTTGAACCTCGATACACCATGGAATCTCCTACTCCCCCATCAATGATCTTCTTCATCACCAAAGAATCTGTCTCCATTATCAAAGGGTGAAATTGCCTTTCCACACAAAATGACAGCCCTTCTATAATTGCCTTTGCTTCTGCTACTATGTTTGCTGCCATCCCTATCTCCTCTGCCTTAGCATACACTAAATCTCCTTCATGAACTCGTACACAAAATCCATAGGAACTAGGACCAGGATTGCTCTTAGATGATCCATCAGTATTACACTTGTACTATCCTACATATGGAAGCTGCCATGTTACCCTCTTGGTGACTACAACTGGATTGTAATTCTCAAAAAATCTGATCATATGAGGCCATAACTGAGGAATATTAGCCAGCCAAGGATATCTAGTTTTGGCTAGATAATTTAAAGTTTTGTTCACTTCATGAATCACCTACTGCAGGATACAACTCCACCATGTTTCATTATATTTCTCCTCTTCCAAAGTTCCCATAGTATCACAACTGGAACAACCTGATATAATGGCTTAAGTTTAGGACAACATTTATCACTCCACCATTCTCTTACAACCTGATGCACTTGAATCAAATTTATTCCCAGTCCAGCAGCTTCTATAAATGTTTTCCACACCTCCATTGCAGTATCACTTGTTAGAAATAAATGCTGGAAAGAGTCTTCCTTTGGTGAGCTACAACACCAACATCTTGACATAACCATCCGTCCCCCTCTTCTCCATATATCATCAGTTGGAACTTTTCCCCTCCAAACTCTCCACAAGAAGAATGAAATTTCGAAGGGTAAACCTTTTGTCCATATCTTAAGAAACTCAAGATTGATTTGTTCTCTACGTCTCAAGAATCTCCAAGCACTGCTCACAGTAAATCTTCCTGAGGAAGTGGGTGTCCATATTGGCTTGTCCCAACATTCGTTATCTTCTACATAGTGAATTTCCTCTCTAATATGATCAGCAATATCTAGTGCAAAAGTGTGATCCAGAAGCTGATCATTCAAATGTTCCCCCTCTCTCAATTCAGCAACTTCTTGCAATGCTTCATTGATGTGAAAATCTAGAGGTATAACATGGTATAGAACTCCCAAATCTATCCAGTTCTCATTACATATATTAGTTGATCCTCGATGCATCTCCCACAGAATCTCATGCTCAATATTCTCTCTTGCCTTTAACATTTTCCTCCATACATGTGAACCTTCTCTAAATTGAACCACTGTTGGCAATTCCTTCTTATAGTATTTGTTCCACATAAAGTTAACCCATAGAGTTTTGGTAGTTCAGAACCTCCACCACAGCTTTGCAAACAAAGCTTTAGAAATATCAATCAAAGATCTAAAACCTACACCTCCCTCTTCCTTAGGAAGACATAAGTTTTGCCACTTTGTCCAATGCCTACTCCTCCCTTCATCCTTATTACTCTAGAAAACCCTTGCAAAGGTTTTATGAAGATACTACAATACATTATCAGGTGGATCCAACACTGACAGTATATGAGTAGGCATACTTTTCAAGACTCTGGATATCAATGTTGCCTTTCCCCCATATGATAAGAGCTACACTTTCCAAGGATGTAATTTTGCTTTGACTTTTTGGATCAGATCATTATAATACTTCTTTCTCCTCATTGTGTAAAATATTGGACATCCAAGATATGTGAATGCGAAGGTTCCTTTTGATAAAACTGTGATATTAGCCACAGCATTAGACATATTTCTTGCTACTTTGGCATGCATATAGTATGAGCTTTTTGACTTGTTAATCATCTGTCCAGAGGTATGCTCATATTTTGTCAACACATCTATAATCTTTTGCACAGAATAGGGATCAGCAGATGCAAATATAATTGTGTCATCAGCATATGCAAGATGGTTCAACGGATCAGACCACTTTGGCATCCCATAACCCCTAAACTGTTTGTCTTCAAACAACTTGTTCAAAGATCTTGACAAAACATCTGCTGACAATATGAATAATGCTGGAGACAAAGGGTCCCCTTGCTTCACACCCCATGTGGAATGAAAGAAACCTGCAGCCTGACCATTTACCAACACTAAATACCAGTTGTTTGATATAAGATTCCACACCATATTAATGAAACCTTCTGCAAATCCCATCCTCCTTAACACATGCATCAGATATTTCCATGATACTCTATCATATGCTTAGGCATGTCTAGCTTTATAAATACATTAGCAGTCTTCCCTCTCAATCTTATGTCTGTCACAATCTCTTGAGTTAACAAGATGTTCTCAAAGATACTTCTCCCCTTGACAAAACCCTTATTGGTTTGAAGATATCAAATCAGGTAATATCTTCTCCAGTCTATCATGCACAACCCTTGAGAATACTTTATTAATGAAATTGCTTAAACTGATAAGTCTAAGATCAGAAAATGTTTGCACTTGAGGCTTTTTAGGCAACAGTACAAGGTTAGTATGAGTTATTGATTTAGGCAAAGGAGCACCATCAAAGACCAAAATCATCAACTCATATATGTCATCCCCTACTATGTCCCAACATTTTTGAAAGAATAGACCTGAGAAGCCATCTGGACCACTTGCACTTTCACTACTCAATGCAAACACTCCTGCTTTCACCTCCTCCCTTGATGGCAATCTACACAGCTCTATATTTTGCTCCATTGAAACCATTGTTCAATAGATCAAAGCTTTTAGGGTCATCCTCCTTTGTGAATTGCTTTTGAAAGAAATCAACTGCAGCATTGGATATTAACTCCTGAGATTCAATCCAGTCTCCATCACTAGTCTGAATCCTTTTTCAATTGCAATTTCTGTCTTTTCCCATTTACATGATTATGGAAAAATCTTGTATTTCTATGACCTTCTTCAAACCAAGTAATGCCTGCCTTTTGTTTCCAATATTGCTCTTCTATGCTCAAATATTTCTTCAACTCAGCCTGGGCTTGTTGAAGTACAATTCTGTTCTCAATAGATGGATCTTCTTCAAACAACATCTCCTTAATCCTCACCACATCTTCTCTGATAGCCAGCTGCTTAAATATATCCCCATAGGTTAATTTGCTCTATTTGGATAAAACAATTTTAACCCTCTTCAATTTCTGCTTAAACATTAAAAAAGGATCTCCCATAAAATCTGCAATCCAATTTTTCTTCACCACCTCTAGAAAGGTTTCATATTTTTTCCAAAAGTTCAAAAACTTAAATGGCTTCACAAACTTCATTGTTTCTTCTCCACAGCTCATCAATAATGGGGCATGATCTGATCCGGTCCTAATCAAATGCTCCACCTCAATATTAGGAAATAGATTTTGAAAAGGCATGTTCACCAGAATCCTATCAAGTCTTTTAAATATACACTCTTAATTTGGTCTCCCATTCCACCATGTAAATGGACTTCCTTTGCAACCAAGATCAAACAATCCACAGGAGTTCACACAAAAGGCAAAATCTTGATATTCAGGAGGATAAACTGGAAGGCCACCAATCTTCTCTTCCTCTCCCATTACTACATTAAGATCACCCCCACTAACCAAGGCAACTCCATGTCACTAGGTAAATAATACAAATTGTCCCATAACTCCAGTCTCTCCAAAGCACAACATTTAGCATAAACAAATGTCATCATAATGTGCTTACCAAGATCTTGATGATACACTCTGATTTTCATTTGTTGATCAGTGTCTATCAATAAATCCCATTCTACCACAGCATCAAAGAACAACCAAATCTTCCCATTCACATTAGATATTGCAGCTTCCATACCTAGCCTTCTTCTATACTTTTGAAGAAACTTATGTTTCTGCTTTGGTTCAATAAGTGCAACAATAAAAAAATCATACTCCATCTGTATATTAAAAACCCTTTGAAAGGCCTGCTGTGTCTTTACAGACCTTATAATCCATATGAAAGTCTTGATCATCATCTTGAGATATTAGAGGCTGCCCTCTTGGGAAAAATTCTAGTAGGTGCTTGTATCTCTTTAGGTTGTGTCTTCTTACCTTTCTTCCCACTTCTAGTAGCTCATTTGGGAGATAAATCTCCTTCCCTTGCAATAGCTTTGATGTTTTCAAATGTAGATTCATCATCTTCTTCCCCTTTAAGTTGTAACTCCTGATTAATCAAGGTCTGCTGAATATCAACTGGCAACTCCTTGTGAGTAATTATATCATGAAGCACCTGATTTGGAGTCCTTAATGGCATATTAACTTGGAACAGCATTGGTGATCCTGTACCTGATGCACATGCCACAGGTAGTGAATCCAATTCCCCTTGATCCCTTGCAACAATTACCTGCTCAACTGATTCAAAAGGTGATAAGGCTACCTGTTGTGCATTTGATATCTTCTCCATATTTCCTAAGTTATCCTTCTTCATCTTGAATTGAAGCTCATACACAGATCCTAGATTAGGATTTACTGTAGCACTACCTCCAGATTTAGCTAATACATTATAATCAATCCCTTTCCCATGCACTGATTCATCATCTAGGCACACTGTATCCTTCAAAACCTCATTAGAAACATCACCTTCAAGCTCCTTCTCCACTAAATAAATAGGAAACCCATCAACAAAAGCCAAAATCTCCCCAGTTTTGCTAGGTTTTACTGTTCCATTGGCTTTCTCTTCATTCACCACTTGTTGAGATGATCTAACTTGCTTTCCAACTTCCTTAGTTACTCCGTGATCTTTTCCAACTAGAACTTCAGCTTACTTCACCATATAACTTGAATTATCCTCAGCCCTAATTTGACAATTGTTAGGGTTTACTGTAGCATCTTCCATAGCTCCAGAAATTTGTCCATCATTTTTATCCTTTGCATTTCTTTCTACCCCATGTTCCTTTGACTTCTGATTCTTTATTACCTTAACCTCATCACTCCAGAAGGTCCTAGCTGAATTGGCATCATTGATATCTTCTTTTTGTCCAGTATCCCTATAGGTTTGAGATGGGATTTCCTGACAAGAGTGATTTGTGGTCACATTGCACTGTCTTAATTCCTCTTTACTTGTCCCAAACCTCCTATGTACCCAATCAATCATTTGTTCCTTTCTAGCTTCAGCATCATTCCTTGTAGCACTCGAAATATTACCTGATTCCCTTACCTTATTTACCTTCTCCACAGCTTCCTTTTTTACTTTTCTGGCTTCAAAATCTTCCTTGTTTAACGACACTTTTCCACTTTCCTTGTACAACAAACCTTACCCAATCACATTATCAGCAGGATTAGGAGAGGACCCTCTTTTATTACTATTATTTTCCTGCAGCTTCTCTTTGTTATTTTCCTTAAAAAATTGATCATGTCTTAAAGCCTTTTCCCTACCTTGTACATTAACATCCGTGATTTGCATAATTGGTTCAGCTTCTTCCTCCACATCTAAAGCTCCAAATTTATTGTTTGAAATCACTGAACCTTCATTCAGCTTCCCTTTGCCCTTGTTGTCATCCTTCTCTTTGGTCTCCTCAATTATGTAACCTATTTTATCTCTTTGATACTTGTTCTTCCTAGCTTGCATCCACTCCTATTTAGCATGATTAGTAATAGGTTTCCCTAGCACTTTTACACTTGATAACACCTTAGTAGAAGTTGCAAGTATACCAACCACATCACTACTAACTACTACTGAATCCTTCACCTGATCGCTGCCTTCTCCACTAACATCCTTAAGCAATTCTGGGTGAATTACACAGCATTCTTGTTCATTATGACCTTGCTTATTACAAGTATTGCAATATTTAGGCATATAGTCATACCTAATTTTAATCCATTTAGATTCCTCAGGACCTGTTTCATCAGCGTCTTCAACAATTTTGATTCTTTGAGGCAGTGTTGCAAGCAAGTTCACCTCCACTTTCACTTTAGCAAAACTAGGCCGTGTACCATTTTGAGTAGCAAGACCAACATGTAATGGCCTACCTACAACACTTGCCAATGAAAATACAAACTCCTTACCAAAAAAATTAGGAAGAAGATCCTAGAATGAGATCCAAGCGATTGCAATTGGAGTCTAAACCTCAAGAGACCACCATGGACTCCACTTTGCACATCTCATCTTCCAATAATCACCTTGAACTTTCAAATTAAATGCAGGCTTCGATAATAAATGTATGTAGTCCTCCATTAATGATGGTTTAATCAAAACATAAGAGTCTTCAATCAAACCAACTGAGCATGCACCTTTAAGCTCATATTGGATTGGAATTGCCTTCCTCAATTCTTGGATCATAGGTTTTCCATACGAAAATTTGCCCAAGACTGCCATATGCAATCCTTGTTTTAACATCGATTGTTTAACTTCAGCTTTCTTCCATCGAGCAATTGGTTCTCCATGTAAAATCTCGACTGGCTTTAGGGTTACACTTTGTACGTGTATGGGAGTATTTAATGCTTGTGGTTGTAGTGAATTTGCGTAGGTTTAGATTGTTTTTGGATTAGTAGATGGTTGTAGGATTGTATTAGGGATGGTAGACGACTGCCCAACCTCCGGCGAAGGCTGGGCAGTGGCCGGCGTGGCCATGGAAGCGGGGCTCGAGCTTTCTCTCTCTAATCGCCCAGGTTTTCGCCAGAGCTTCTCTCTCTAGTCTTGCGCGGATTGGGTTTAAGGTCCTCAAATTGGGACTTTGGTGGTGGGTTTAAAATTGGGCTCTATTTTGGACAAGAAAATTGAAGACTTCATTAATAAATTCAAGTTTTCTTTCAAATTAGTATAAAATACTTGTCAAACATAAAATCATTCCTATTTGATTAAAGTAAAATTAAAAATGAAGCTATTTTTTTTTGTATTTTCAAATATTATAAAAGTATATAAACAAAAGATAAAACATAATGAACTAAAATAGTATTACTACAAGAATATTAATGACCATAGCTTAAATATAAAATAAGACAAAGTAAATTTTTTTTTTTTTTGTGTTTTTGATTTTATGTTCTGCTATTATATTAAAAGTGAAAAAATAGGTTAAATCCTATCAAAAATAAAAATAGGTAAATATTTCAAAAAATCCTACTTTTAAAAGTTGCGCGGGTCAAAAATTACGTGCTTACACAAGGTATAAAGAATTGGAAATTGAGAATTTAAAGAAAACAGTAACAAAGATACATAAAGAGGGAAGGGCTCCTAGGTTTTTAAAATAACATAGATCATCCACGCAACACCTAGTAACCAGTTGTACGCGTGGTGTTATCGCGTGATCATCATCTCCATGTCTACCCTTTCCCACCACATTAAGGTATTAAAGCGCGGAATAGTATCGTTACTTATTGCATGCTATTACCCGTCTGGATCCTATCAGTTCCAGAGGCATTGAGACTACTAATCCTAAAGGGAGGGAGTCAGGGGCCTTTGAAAAGTTTAAAAGGATAAAAGTCTAGGCAACAGACAAAACAAATAATCAAATAAGGGAAAGGCAAATAGCAGATAAGGCTCAAACAGGCCTCCTCAATCGAAGGCAAATATATAGCATGACTTCACATACTGGTTATGGTCTAAATTAAATTTAAGAGCGTTAAGACAGACTGATTTATCACATCTTTTTTAGATGAGGAGTCCGAATTAGCCTTGTCTGGTTGTAGTTATCGAGAACTGACACAGTTAAGTAATTACCTAATCACTTGCCTAAGTGAGACATATATGCATGATATCTAACAAAGTGCACTGATTTTAAATAAGGATTACTGGTTTTATAAAAAAAGAAAATTCGCAGACTTTAAACGACTTTATGACTAGTTTTAGACATATAGATAAAATAGACGAGGTTGATTCGATTGGTTATTCCTATAGGCAAATTGTCTAAGCGTGACTGGTTTTAAACGATTACATAGATGAAACAGTCCTATAGACGTGGTATCTAGAATGAAGTTGATTTATTAGACCTATGATTGTTTGCCTAATGACAGGTATATGCAGAAGTGTAAAAGGACCTATGATCATGGTTTCGATGTGCAGAAATGCAGAGACTTAGAGACAGGGTTTCTATATAGAGAACTGAAGAAGTTTATATATGACCTATAGGCATGCTATCTATGTGAGTGCAGGAATTGAGACCCTATAGGCAAGTTATCTAAGATGAGAATGCAGAAGTTTATAAGTACCTATACGCGTGCTTTCTAAGTGAATGCAGGAAACGTGGAAAATCCTATAGGCAAGTTATCTACCCTTTGCATACAATTATTCCCATCCCTTTTCACTAGCCATCCCTAATAGTCATTACAAAATTATTACATATCCGAATGAATCAAAAGAAAGAAAGTAAAAATTACATCACATGTTCCAGCTACAACCAAACAGCCTAATTCAGACTCAATGTCCAACAATATAAGATAAACCAACTTGCAGGATCAAATTTCCAAAAGCCTTTCTCATCCTTTGGGTGTGTCAAATTTCAAAGGAGCTTCGTGAACTCCATCCAGTGCTTACACCCAATTGTATTGTAGAATTAAGAATATGGTGCAGTGTGGAATTGCAGCCCTCAAATGTCCCAGTTCAGAGGGAACTCAAGGTTCGAAATCAAGGCTCATAGGAGGGGGCAGAACTTAAGAGTCTAAGAATAAGTGTAGGTGCGTATGGGAAGAATTAGGGAGAGCCCTGCCAGGCTGGTGGTCATGCCCAGTAATTGGGAATGCTGGCATACCCCTGACTAGCCTGTTAGCAAAACTTAGGAGGTAGGATCCATTGTGCCAGGCCAAGAACCTTAACTCATACACATAGAGGGAATAGTGGATAGGGATTCATGATATAAACAGATGAAGGGAAAGAACATTGTAAGGCCCCGTGCAAAATTTGTGCTCGTTGCGGTTCGGACCCTTTGTACTGTTCTAAGCATTTAAAAATCAAAGAATAAAGTTTTCCAGAAAAGTGCTATTTTGCGGTCCAGAATGCGGTCGCAAATCAAGTATGCGGACCATATTTCTGCTGATGATTCAGTCAGTGGTTTGGTTAAAATTGAGGTCAAAATGCGGTCCATTATGCGATCACATAGCTGATATATGGACCGCATTTCTATCGCAAAATGAGTCCTTGTGCCAGTCAAATTTGAGGTCAAAGATGCCGTGCATTATGTGGTCGCAAATCGGGTATGCGGACCGCATTTCCGCCGCAAACCCAAATAGTAGGATCATATTTTTGGAGTACTTTTGCGATCTATTCTGCGGACTGCATTTCATCTTTGCGATCGCAAAGTGCAACTACAAACCTGACTCGGGCTCCTAATTTTCTAAATTTTAAACCCGACCCCCTTTTTTAGTAAAACACCCCAACCCCTCATTTTAACAACTTTTCTGAACAAAATATGAGAGAGGGAAGAGTGGGTTCTTGAGAGAGAAAGTTCATATTCATCAATTTGATTCTCCAAAACTATCGGGGCCAGGAAATTTCAAAGTAATTGTCTTCATCCCCATTCTTGCAATTAAAATCCCTAACCCTTTTTCATTGATTTTCATGTTTAAACATAAGGTGGGAGTCTCATGCATTGATTCTTGAAAATAAAGGTTGAAAACATACATGCATGTCTTTTAAAACCTAAAATCTAGTAAGAGGAATTGGGTAGGGGTAAAGAATTGTACAAAGAGGGGTTGAAACCTAAATAAGTTAGGGTAGCAATTGTGAACCTCAGTTCTAAGTTATATGCATTAACTTGTGCACTAGATTGACGTTGCTAGACTGTTTGGTGAATTGGTAGTACAAGTTAAAAGGGCATTCGACTCCAGGTATGTATGGCTAACTTTGACCTTTGTAAAGTCACTTTGTTTGGTGTACGAATATTTGGTATGCGATACCTATGTGGATTATTTGTAAAATTCTTGTGATTGGTATGATTTGAGTGTTCGTGGTTAAGCCTTCCAATATAATGGTGTAAGTAATTATCAACAAACCAAATGTGTGTATGTGAATGTGTTATGTGGTAAGAGCTGAGAAACAAATGATAGAAGAAAATCGTAATTGATTCAATTGGAACAACTGTGGTAATAACATATATGGCTTGTCGTGGGCAATTATCTTGGTGACATAAAATACATATGAGTTGTTGAATATGATGGAAATGATATTGATGGTTATGGAAATTCTTTATGAATTGTTGTTGTTGTTCTTTGAGAATTGTTGTTGTTGTTCCTTGTGAATTGTTGTTCTTGTTATTATTTGTGAATTGTGATTGTTCGGTGGGACCGGGTTGCGCCGCAACACGATATAATAAGGTGTAGGTTGTGGTGATAAGGGTGGCCAAGGTAATAAGGGTGGCCGAGGTAATAAGGGTGGAAAGTGATCGAAATCACTATTGAAATGCAAATATGAAAACAATTGTGAAATCCTTGATGTGACAATGTTGAAGGGGAAAAAGGAGAGATTGTAACCTTGTTTGTCTTGATTGTTCCTTTCATGTGTATTTGATTGTCGATTCTATTACTGCTCGTTACTTGTGTATGGTTTAAGTTTACTTGGGGCAAAGTTTGTTCATACATATCGGTACAATTTAAATGTACTAACGTCCCTTTTGTCGGGGGCGCTACATTTGTGCTATGATTGTTGGTGGATCCATAGCAGATACTCCAGTCCACTGACCGTAGCTCCCCTTCACTTCCTGTCAGGTGAATTGGTGAGCCCCCTTCCTCTCGGGGCCCTGTGTGGCTCATCTCGCTTTTTATTTCGGAGTCTTGTTTTGGTATTTGTGTAAGGTATTGCCAGAGCCTTGTTACCGGCAAGTATTGCATCATCCTTTTGAATCCTTAGAGGCTCCATAGACAGGAAATGTAGGTTATAAACTTATGTAAATATGTATTTTGTATGTTGAACAATGTAAGTTGTAAACCTCGCTAAGTAACCATGTATATTATGTATGTTTGTAAAAAGGTGTTTTAATTATAAATGGCTATTTCCTTTAATTAATGTGTAATGAGAACACGGGGTAACATGTGGGGTGAGAAAGGCACCTAGGTCCGCTTGACTGGGGCTACCTGGTCGAGCACCGGTCATGTCCCTCGGTTTTGGGGCGTGATAAACATACGTAATTTAATCATTGAACATGAAAAGAAAAGAAAACAAGAGTGCTGGAAGTATAGAGTAAACACATAGGGGTAAGGCAGAAAACTAAATAAAAGACAGACCAGTTTCAAGGGAAAACAAGTAAAATAGTAGTCTTGAAAAAGCCAATTTGTAAACAATCAGTTCCAAAAGATCTCAAAAAAGCAGAGTGTCGAGAGAGTATTGAACTCAAAGCGGTAATGTGAGTGTGTGAGTTGGGAGTAAGAAGTTCAAGGTATTGAACTTGAAGTGTAGATGAAAGTATTGAACTGGAAGTATGTTAAAAAGTAAGGTGTCTAAAGTGCAGAAGTGCAACCCATTTTATAGTGCAGAGAAGCAAGTAGAAAAGGCAAGAACTATTATTGAAATCAGTCTCCCTTGGTTAAGGGATTCTGATTCCAACGGGTGAAATTAGTTAAGGAAAGAAAATTCTAATTAAAGTAGTCAATGGTACAAGGTTTGTGCAAAATATAGCAAGGGAATTAATTAAACACCCTTGAAACCAAAAAATTTAAATTCAATTGAATGAACCATGTAAACAAAGGTAAGGAAGTTCAATCGAAGGAAAATCAGTGAAAGTTCATCAGCCTTACTAAGGGGATTGCAGAATCAATCACTTAGTTGATGAAAACCTTTTTGAAAGAGAAATTTTCTCATATATAAAGCACACAGATCAAAACAAAAAGAGTCGTTAGGTTATACAAAAAGAGTTTAACACTGAAAGTCCTAGAGTCACAAGTAAAATAGGATTTCAAGTCTAATTACAGACTCACGGCGAGCCCCTAGTACCACTTCTCAAAGAAACCCAAAAACCTAGGGTTTAGTGTCAGAAAATAGAAGATGAGCAAACGGGTCATTGAAAAGAGTCTTAGAAATCTCTTTCAAAGTCTTACGAGAGACAAACATACACAAACAAATTCATAAGAAAGAGATGATACGAGTTTTTAAATAATAGTAGGGAAAAATATTCTTAGTAGGAACACGAACAGAGTTCAGTAAAGTGAACAAAATCACAGAATTCGACCATAAACACACATAGCAAACAACGCAAATTAATATGCGAGCATAAGATTAAAAACAAAAGATAGAATAGTCTTGCATAATAAAATAGAAACAAGAGAGAAGAATCATGCATAATAGGTAAAAAACATACGTGCATAAAACACACATAAAGAAAGAACATTAAGAATCAAAAAATATTTTAAGATGCCTTTTCAGAAACCCTAAAATCAAATTTGAACGATTTTGCAAAGGAAAATTGGGGAAAACCTTTAAAACGTCAAATAACGCTCAGGCATGTCACAAATATAAAAGAAATAAGCAAGTACAAAACCTCAGATGGCTAAGAGTTGTGGAGAAAAATCCTAGAAACAAGAAAGGTCTTGAGGAAGGCCAGATCCTGAGTCGAGAAGACTCATACTGCTGGAACACAGCCGAAAATGGCCGTAGAAGCCATGGATCTACAGATCCAAGAAGGTCTAAAGAGAATTGTTGAATTCAGGCTTCACAGCTTTGAGTAGCTTAGGTTTAATAGTGTGAGAGGGTGAGTACAGGCCATTCATGGCCTGAAACACCATGGATTCCGGTGGGAACATGATAGAATTAGGTAGGGGATGAATAGGGTTACAGAGTGTGGGAGAGTGTTTGAAAGACGAAGGAATTTCAAATGCGGCGGCCTGGTAAAAGTTATTAGGTTAAGGTGGATTGGTGGAATTAATAAGGAAAGAATGAATAAGGGTCGTCGATCTCATAGATCAACGGCCATGATAAAAGAGGAGTCGGGCGGGTTAAATTAATTAGGTCAGGGGCGGGTTAAATTGAAATTGTGCCGGTCAATTTAGAATTTAAATTGGGTTAACTGGGGAGGCTGTTTTGGGCTAAAATAGAAACTAAATAGGGTTACCTTTTAAATAGCCACTTTTTCCCCTTTTTATTTCATAAAAATAGCAAAATGTTTCTGAAAAAAAATTAAAGGCACTAAATTAATTAATAATGTATAATTATTAAATTAAAAATACTGGAACCAATTCTGTAATTATAAATGTAATTAAATCTTAAAATAGGCTAAAATTGCAATTATGTGCAATTTAATTTTAAAATACTCAATAAATTTGTAAAAATTGTGAAAAATTACCCTTAGCTATATTTTTGTACAAATATGAGAATAAAATAAATTAATCATAAAAATGATAATTTTAAGAATAATTACGGATTTTTGTGTTGCTAAAAAATGGAAAATAAATTGATTTTAAAAATCTTTGATAAATTAGAAAAATACCAAACCCTTGGGCATGCTTATGTATGTATGTACATACTATTTTGAAAGTATTTTGTATATAAAAATACATAGGAAAAAATTGGGTACCAACAATCATCATCTTCAACTTCGATGTTGTAAGGATATGGATGAAATTTGGTTGACAAACCAAGTTTTGTAACCATCTCTTCAGAAACGATATTTATGTGACTCCCACGATCAATGATAAACAAACAAACTTTTCCAAGGGAGGTACATCTGGTGTGAAAAAGAGATTAATGTTGTCTAGTTTCTTCATCTTCTAGAACCAAAAATCTTCCTCTTGGTTGAATCTTATACATGATGATTTTTGAACCTTTGGACCTGTGGGTTAGTGTGATGACCTGACATGTCGTCTCAGGAGTTACCGCCTCATTTTCAAAATTTTATGCTTCTTCATGTTTCGTTACCGGTATTTGGTGTGTTAGAGTTGATTTGAGATGGTTTAAGTAAGAAATGAGATACTTAGTCTTTTTTTTTTATAAACTAATGTTTTCATTCATCAAAAAATTGTTCTGTACATAACAGGATCTGCCGACCAACTCCTTAACTTCCTTTGACTATACTTCACTTCTATATCTAAAAGATATCTCCATATACTCTATACTAGTTACTATACTGCAAGCTATAATGTTCTATACACATGCAACTAGCAAGAGTGTTGCATAACAGAAATACACTTAACAAAATTACAGATATCTATCTGAATCCTCCATGTAGCTCTTCCAACTACTGTGAACATGGCTTTTAATATGGATGTATGAGGTAATCTCTCTGCTTATCTGCTCTGCTGAGGTGCATCCACTGTTAAATCTGATTGCATTTCTGTCTCTCCATATACTGTATAGCATCATGCCAAAGACAACTGAAATGATATTGCCAATCCCTTTCTTCTTCCTTGCCTGATAAGTCATCCATTGTAGTCCCCCTCCCCCCAAATGTTGGATTTGTCTTTGAATTCCCATCCAGTTTAGCAGTCTTTTCCAGATAGAGCTTGTGTATGAACATTCAAAGAAGAGACGTTCCAATAGTTTTTCTGTCTGACCACAGAAAACACACATTGAGTTAACTTGAATTCCTATTCTCTGCAATCTATCCAAAGTTGGTAATCTTCTATGGATGGCCAGCCACATGTTAAACTTGTGTCTTGGAAGAATGTGAGGGTGTAAGGTCAAGCTTTTCTAGAATACCTTCTGTCCCTGAGGAGTTTGCAAGTCATAAAGCTTCTTGATACTGAATTTACCATTTGTACTTTGTAGAGATTCCAGTCTTTCATGCAAATTACCTTGTAGAGCTGGTATGTTCAGTATGAAATTCCTTTGTTCAATAATTTTCCTTACAACCCAAGCTGCATTCTTAGGTATAGGCATAGTGTCAATGCTCATGTTTTTATGTAGTAAGTATTGACCCATCTAATTCACAAACAATCTTTCTTCTTTGTGATTGCCCATAAATGCTTCATTATTGCAGCTTTGCTCCAGTGGCATAGATTTATCACATTCAATCCTCCCATTGTTTGTGGTAAGCAAATTCTATCCCATGCTACCAAAGCTCTCCTGGAGATGTCAGCCTGCCCAGTCCATAGGTATGTTCTGCAGACAGCCTCTATTATTTTGCTGACCTTCTTTGGTAGTAAAAACACCTGAGCCCAGTAAGACTGCATCCTAAAGATAACTAACTTGATGAGTTACAATCTTCCAGCATATGATAATAGTTTTGAAGTCCAGCAGTTGATTCTTGCAGTAATATTTTTAACCAATGGCCATCATTGATGAGTAGATATCTTTTTGGGAGCTAAGGGGACCCCTAAATATATGAAGGGTAAAAGGCCTTCATTGTGGCCCAATTCCTGCAGTATAAGACTTTTAATCCTTTCAGTTGTGCTTGCAGTCTATGCTGAGCTTTTCTCTGGATTTGCTTATAATCTTGATGCATTTGAGAAATTCAAGAATGCATTCTGCAATAGTTTCACTGACTTTAGATCAGCTCTGCAGAACATCAATAAATCATCTGCAAAGCACACATGCATTACTCCTAGCTTTTTGCATCTTGGATGAAAGTGGAATTCTTTATTTGCTACCAGAATACTAAGTTCTCTTTGCAGGTACTCCACAACTATCACAAATAAGTAGGGTGACATAAGATCACCCTGCCTTATCCCCCTTTTGCCCTCAAATGGCTTTGTAAGACCCCCATTTAAGGTCAAAGAGTAGGATACAATTTTTATACATTCCATAATCTAGCATAAAAATTTGTTTGGAAATCCCAGTACTATCAATATCCTTTTCAAATAGAACCAATCCAATGTATCATAGGCTTTCCTCAGATCTACCTTGAGGATACATCTTGCCGATATGCCTTTTCAAGTATAACCTTTGAAAAGCTCATGAGTGAAAAGGATGTTATCAGTGATATTCCTTTCTTCAATAAAAGCTGATTGAAAGTCTCCTACTAAATAGTTCATTACTGCTTTTAATCTCCCAGTTATGATCTTGGTAATTATCTTGAAGATGGTAGTGCAGAATTCCATTGGCCTAAAGTCCTGAACCTAAATAGGATTAAGAACTTTAAGAATAAGAGTTATAGCAGTACTGTTTATGGCCTTTGGCATCTTTCTCGTCTCAAAGAAATCCAGGACATCTGCTATCACATCTGCTTTGATCACCTCCCATTGACTTGTGTAGAATTCCATTCGAAATCCATCTAATCCTGTGGCTTTATCAGTTGACATGCTTTTAATGGCCTCCAATATCTCTTCCTCTTTGATTGGCTTAATCATCTCCAGTTGTTGCATCCTTGTTAAACAAGGTCCCTTTTTAATTACCTCAGCATCTGAGCATGGTTGTACTTCTGAGGACTCTCCCATTATTGACTTGAAAAATCCCAAAAATTGTTCCTCCACCTACTTTGGATCTGTAATTTTGATACCACCATCATTCTGAATAGAGACAATAGCATTATTATTAGTACGCATTTTCCATTGGGCATGGAAATATTTGGTGTTGTCATCTCCATGTTGAATCTAAGTAGCTCTAGACTTCTGCCTCATCACCTGCTCCTCAATATTGCTCCATTTCTCTACATCTTGCAATGCTTCCTTCTCTTCATCAATGTATTCCTGTCTTAGAGGCTGGATAGACAGTTGATGTTGTACTAGTTCCAACCTTTGTTTTGCTTGACTCAGTTTTTGACGGTAGGTTGCCATATAGCTATTAAGTTCCTTTATAGCCACTTTCAGCCTCCTAAGCTTGTGCCATGTCCTTGACTTTCCTGGAGCACACTCATATTGCCCCCATACTTCTTTCACTATTCTTTTGAAGTCAGGGTGGTGAAGGACAGTATGGTATAGTCTGAATGGTCTAGGATGCAGTTGATGTTTGATGATGTCAGTTCTGTAGTTCATCAAGATAGGGGAATGATCAGATACCCTAGGATTAAGGAACTCTGCTTCAATATGCCCATTATTCATCATCCAACTAAAATTTCCAAATGCCCAATCTATTTTACTATACACCCTCACATTCCCATCCCTTTTGTTGCACCAAGTATAATACTATCCTGTGCTCTTCAAGGGGGTTAGCTTTATTTTGTCCAAGAATTCTTTGAACCCTTGTATCTTTGCCTGGGTTATAGGAGCTCCTATTCTATCATCTGAATGTAAGACATTGTTGAAGTCATCACTAATTAGCCATTCATCAGTGATATTGGATCCTATACCAACAAGCTGCTCCCATAATCGATGTCTAGAGTTCCATTCATTATAAGCATAGATCATAGTGAAAATCCATTTCTTCTGCCTGACATTGTCCTCCACATCACAATGAATAAATTGTGCTTCAACATTTAGGAAATGGAGATGAACATGAGGCCTCCACATTAACCATATTCTTCCATTATATGCACATTCATAGTTGAACTTTACTTTCCAATCCTTCACTGTGTTCGAAGCTATTCTTTTTGCCTTCTTTTCTTTCACCCTTGTCTCAACTAGTCCCATTCTCTCTATCATATACTTTTTCAGAAAGAGCATCAACTCCTTCTGCTTAAAGGGTTTATTTAGCCCTCTTATGTTCCAGGTGCTGAGTGTCATTGAGGTGTAGGGTGGTTTTGTCCACCCTGCCCAGTGTCAGTTGCATTACCACTTTGATTCAAAACATCAAATCTATTTGTGGTATTGATTTGGCTTAGTTTGGAAAAGTTAACCAAAAGTTGACTTGTATGATAGAGGGCTCGAATATGAATTCTGATGGTTCTGTTAGTTCCGAGAGATGATTTGTGACTTATGAGCATGATCGGAAGTGGTTTTGGAGGTCCGGCGTAGAATTAGGCTTGAATTGGCAGAGTTAGTATTTTTGCGATTTTCGGTTGAAAGGAGTGATTTTTATCCGAGGGCCGGAATGGAATTCTGAGAGTTGCTATAGGTTCGTAAGGTGATTTGGGATGTGTGTGAAAAATTTCAGGTCATTCGGACATGGTTTGGTTGGGTTTTTGATCGAATGCGTGTTTTTGAAGTTTCCAAAGAACTTAGGCTTGAATTCGGTGTAATTTGATGATTTTGGTGTTAGTTGAGGTGTTTTGATGATTGGAGCAAGTTTGGATATTGTTTTAAGACATGTAGGTGCTTTTGGTTGAGGTCCTGTGGGTCTCGGGGTGATTTCGAATGGTTAACGGGAAGTTTGGAGTTGTAAAATTCAGCAAAAAAATTGTAGAGTATTTTTGTTCAATGCGATCGCACAGAAGGAATTTGAGGGGTTGTTTGGTTGTTCAATGCGATCGCGGTGGGAGGCTTGCGATCGCACAATCTAAACGCATTGTGCTATGTGATCGCATAGGGTTAAAATTGGGGACAAAAAATTTGTTCTATGCGATTGCAGGGGCGTGATTGCGATCGCATAGAGTTGCTAGACAGCGTGGACTTATGCTTGGGTCTCATGCGGTAAGCCTGGGTAGAGGCATTATGATGTTATAGCAAGAGGGGATGTCAAGTTGAAAATGAATCAGAAGGAAATCTAGATAAATAAAGTAGCTTGTTAGTAGACCGAATAGATATGGAAAGGATATGATTAATTCTTTGTGTGTGTTCGAGGTAATAAGTGAGTACATGTATTTTACAGCAAGGCTATTGGGTTTTGATGGCTTGCTTAGCTTGGTCGAGTTAGAAGGATTCCGTCTTGGCAGTTTAATTTATGCAAACGGAATTGAGAGAGTTCTTGTTGATTTCTACCATGGTTGAGGAGGTGCATTTTCTACGAATATGAGAGACGTGGAATGTGTAATGATTTTTCTTCTAAATGGGATTAATGGAAGTTCTTGACTAGTTGAGTGTGTAGATGTCTATGGCTCGAAAGGGAGATAAAAGTGTTCCTGCTATTCTTGGATGGTTTGGTATATGCGATATGTTGTGGAGGATTGAGATTTGCGTGTACAAGGTTTCAGTTCAGTTCTTGAAAAAAAGTTCATAAAACTTTTAGGCAACGGGTAGCCTCAGATAATAAAGGAAATGGTGCTGCTAATTGGAAGCTATTTGACGAGAGTATGTGTCTCAGAAAAAAGGTAATATGATTAAACTGATGACACTTCGATAGTATTGCGTCATTTTCTTGTTGGATCAACTAGTGGTATTCGGGTTTGCTTGGTGGCACATGAAATTTTAAACAATCTATCATGGAGTGATGGGGTATTTATGGTGTGGTATGCGTTCGGACGGTAAAATTGGGATCATGTATGATGATTCGTGTGCTATATGGAGTTGGAGACTGGGAGTTCTCATGTACAGGCTATGCCGTGGTTGTGGATCGTGTGTATTCGGCACCGTTTAGCGGCAATTGGGATTTGGAGGCTCGAGTGGATCTTTATTTGCTAGTATATTAGATTTTGTATGTGATGTTGAAATTCAGACTGGTTGTCTTAGTGTTAGGTGATTCTGAACTATTGCACTACGGGCTATGCCGGAAATGCCACGGGTTGAATGGTGAGGTGCATTGGATTATGTTCTTGAAGAGTGGTTTATATTTCAAAGACCCAGCAGACGGTTGGGAAGGATTTCTTTTCTTAATTGGGCCTTCGTAATGGACGTTAGTGCAGAGGTTTCTACCATTCGTTCTGTTCCGGTGTTAAGGGACTTTTCGGATGCGTTTCTTGTGGCCGGGCATGTTGCCAGGCGAGGATGTGGATTTCGATATTGATTTGGTGTCGGGCAGCATATCGTACGGCTGCGGCAGGAGTTATATTAGTGGAAGGAGCATCTTCAGGCTTTCTTGGCAATGAGTTCGTTGGTAGGCCGATGTGGATACGTGTTTAGCTTGAGTTGGCTTGGTTGGCCCCAAATGTTATTATTTAGGGATAGATTGATTCGACCATTATTGAGATTATCAGTGATCGGGGGAGATCTATGAGTTACCTTTCTATGTTGCAAGATGTTGTGATTTGTTGGTTATAGGCACATATGCTGCGGTTTAATTGGGGCCTCTAAGTGGAATTCAAGCATGAAGAGTAATTAAGCGTTGCTCAGTGAACGGCATATCGATTATGTCCTATCGGGTTGCATGGCATATGTTATTTGTTTCACCATGGGTGTAATGGTTTGCTTTGGTTCCAGACATCAAATTGTGTGGGTCTGTCGAATTTTGAGCATGGTTACTTGGGATGTTTCATGTGTAACAGTATTTGGATAAGATCGCACATTCTAGGGAGGCTACGGAGAGATCTGACCTTTCGGGGTAGATTCATGTGTTCTATTTCTATGATGTGAGATGTGGTCTCAGCTTTGTATTATGATGGTACTGATGAGCTGGAGGTACAACTCTTTCATTCGAGTTATTTTCATGATTGGAGTATGTTCAGACCGTTTCTTATTGGTGCTCGAATCATGCAAGTTGTGGCTTAGGCCTGTATTGATATGTCATGTCACCAGAGTGGTGTGTTGGATTCGAGGCGATCGTTGCGGTCATTAATAAATGCGAACGGATTCGATTTCAGCATGTTTGATGGGTAAATATCGAGGTTCGATTCAGAAATTTACTATGGTCCTTGCCAAGGGAGAAGTAACATTATGGATGACTGATCTGAGAGATGGTTATGATTTATTGCATGTTTCATTTATCGTTGGCAGTATATGAAAGTGTTGGAATAAGACCTTAGTTGATAAGAGGTTTTTACCGGTATTCGGATGTTGTGGGCAACTGATGTGAATAGAAGTTATCGTTTCGAGTGTTTGGGTTTTGCAGTATATTATATAACTGCACCTGAGGTTGTAGGTATGGGTTATTACAGCTAGTTCGGGCTTATTCTGACTATAGATGTGAGGTTTTGATTTTTTGTATGATTTCGGAAAGTGCAATCTCGTTCTATGGTTTATGGACTAGATGGATAGTGAAATTTTAGCCATGTTGTGTTATCGGACCTATGCCAGATAGGGTGACGTGGGATCACCCCCGGGTATATGCTTGGTAAGGTCATTCAGCTATTGGTTGGGTTCTAGGACAATTCTGGGTACGCTAGAGGACGAGCATTTGTTTAAATTGGGGAGGATGTGATGACCCGACCTGTCGTCTCAAGAGTTACCTCCCCGCTTCCCCCATTTTATGCTTCTTCATGTTTTGTTATTGGTATTTTGTGTGTGTTAGAGTTGATTTGGAATAGTTTTGATAAGAAATGAGACACTTAGTCTCTTTAAGGAAGACATAGTTTGGAAAAGTCAACTGGAAGTTGACTTGTGTGTTACAGGGATCGAATATTAATTCCGGTGGTTCGGTTAGCTCCGGGAGATGATTTGTGACTTATGAGCGTGATCGGAAGTGGTTTTGGAGGTCTGGCATAGAATTAGGCTTGAATTGGCGGAGTTAGTATTTTGGCTATTTCCGGTTGATATGAGAGATTTTGATCCGAGGGTCGGAATAGAATTCCGAGAGTTGCTGTAGGTTCGTTAGGTGATTTGGGATGTGTGTGAAAAATTTTAGGTCACTCGGACGTGGTTTGGTTGAGTTTTTTATCGAATGTGTGTTTTGGAAGTTTCAAAAGAACTTAGGCTTGAATTCGATGTAATTTGATGATTTTGGTGTTAGTTGAGGTGTTTTGACGATTGGAGCAAGTTTGGATAATGTTTTAAGACATGTAGGTGCTTTTGGTTGATGTCCCCGGGGCCTCGGGGTGATTTCGGATGGTTAACGGGAAGTTTGGAGTTGTAAAATGCAGCAAAAAAATTGCAGAGTATTTTTGTTCTATGCGATCACACAGGGTGTCATGCGATCGCATAGAAGGAATTTGAGGGGCTGGTTGGTTGTTCAATGCGATCGCGGTGGGAGGCTTGCAATCGCACATTGTAAAGGCATTGTGCTATGCTATCGCATAGGGTTAAAATTGGGGGCAGAAAATTTGTTCTATGCGATCGCAGGGGCTTGATTACGATCGCACAGTGACCTAGACAGAATGTATTAAAACATTTCATCCGCGATTGTTGGTCTTTTGCGAGCTTTTTGAAGTAAATTGAAGAGGGATTCAAGGACAATCGATTGGAGGTATGATTTTTTATCTCAATACTCGTTTTTATTGTGAAATCCACCTAGAAATTTATGGAAATTAAGCCTAAAATTGAAGAACTAGGGCTAAAGATTTTGAAAGTTGATTTGGGGATTTGATGGGTCATTTGAGCTCAGATTTGAGAGTTTGTATGAACTCGTGAGGAGATAAGGAATCTATTGATGTGAAAATTTTTGAGTTTCGAGAAGTGGGCCCGGGGCTCAAGTTTTGCCAATTTCATGATCTTCGATGTTTTTCAATTCTTTTCGATTGGGTTATGTTCTCTTTGCCTATTGTGATGTATTCGCTCTGATTTTGGATATATTCGACGCGCGTGCAGGCCGATTTGAGCGGCAAAGGCATAGCGAGCTAGAGATTTCACTGGTTCGAGGTGAGTAATGATTGTAAATGATATCCTGAGGGTTTGAAACCGCGGACTTCATATGATAGTGCTATATTGAGGTGACTTGCACACCGGATAGCGAGTGTGGGGTAGAGCACCATTGGGGATTGTGACTTGGTCCATCCCGATTGATGAATTTATTGCGTATTTGACTGAAATTACTTGTTATCATCATAATTTGGGCTGATTTCCATATTTGGGCTTCATGGCAGTTATTTGAACCCTCTGGGGATTGTTGTTGATAATTCCTCAACGATTCTATTATATATTTGAACTCAGTCAAGTATTTCCCACTATTTTAAAAACTCAGCCAAGTCATTATGCCTAAATGCTCGAAATGATATTTCCATAAAATATTTTGGGTTGAGCATCTTACTTTATTGTTTCCCGAGGGGCTTACGTGATTTTGTTGACTGAGTAAGGCCGAGGGCCTGTATTGTGATGATACTTATGGATCGGACTGTACGCCACAGCGGTACTATATTGATATTGAGGCCGAGAGCTTGATTTATGCCATGAGATGGCTTGATATTGCGCTTGGGCTGTAGGAGCCCATTCGGAGTCTGTACACACCCCCAGTAAGATCCGTCAACGTTAAATGGATCGGGCTGCATGACGCAGCGGTACCGGTACTGTTTGATGTATTTCCCTTATTTCATTTGTCTGCCATTATATGTTGTTTGTGCTTCTTCTTGAAATATTCATCTGTTGTTCTAGTATTATTTGATAACCGAGAGTGGTGCCCGAGAGGCGGACTTCTGTGCTTATCTACACTATTTGTTTTTGCATTCATTTGCATAACTGTTGAAAAAGTCATTTTTAAAAGAGGTTTTAAACTGTGCTAAAAATGTTTCTCTAGAGATTTCATAGATTCACTGTTTTCTCAAGAATTGTACCCTGCTTCTGTAAAGCATGATGATCTGTTATACGTGATTTCTTACAGCTCAGTTATTATTTACCTTTATTACCCACTGAGTTGGAGTACTCACTTTACTCCCTGCACCTCGTGTGCAGATGTAGGTATTTGATCACCCGGTAGCGGGCTTTCAAGCTGGTTGGAGATTTAGTTATCAGAGTTGAGCAAGGTGATCGCCAGCGTTCGCGACACCACATTTCTTTCTTTGATTTCAAATCCTATTCTGTATATTACAGGCCTTGTAGTTGTATTTGGACTCTTATAGATGCTCGTGACTTGTGACACCCCGGTTTGGGCTGTGTTTGGGTTGTACTTCTGTTAATTATTATTATAAAATAATATTTAGAATGTGTATTCATGTTTAACTATTTTTGAAAAGGCAAATTTGAGTTGGTTGGCTGGCCTTGTCTTCACGAGAGGCACAATCACGGCCAGAGCGGGGTTTGGGTCATGACAGTTAGAGCTCTGATACCAAATTGATGTGATTCTTCGAGTTAAGAAAGAACCAAGCGACTAGGATCAAGATATTGAAACGGAAAACGTGGTCTATGGGCGGATTTTAGGAAACAACGTATCTCAATTTTTAGGACTCGGAATCCAATGATTAAAAAATGAGTTGATAGATGACGATCTGAACTATAAGATAGACTATTTGCTCGTTCAAACAAGTAAATAACGATGTAGCACTAGTTCAATAAAAGTTATGAATCTATGATATCAAAATAACGAATTTATATCAAGAAACGTGCTCTTGAATGATCAAGAACTAATCAAGTTCCTAAAGTCACCACCTGGAATCAATTAACATGATAAAGAAACACCACACGCAATTGAAAACAAGATAAAGACTATCACCACCTTGCTTAGAACCAAAAACAAGGATAAAGAAAACAAAATAGAGAAAAACACTCTATTGTAAGACTAGGGCAAGCCTCAAAATTGTGAGCTCCACTGTACAAAGTCCTGAGAACCCTTTATATAGGCATAAGGTCTCTTCTTTCATGACTACAATTCATATTCCATTAAGGAAATAAAATAACTAAAGACAAAGAAAGCAAAATCCTTATTCTACAAGGAAAAGAAACTAGAATCCTACTAAAAGGAAAACCCTTTTTCTAAAAGGAATAAAATAAATCCTATATTATGAAGGCAAGAGTCTTGGATTCTTGAAATCAATATTGAGCTTCTTGGACTTCTTGCGCTTCTTGAAATTAAGTCCATCTATTTGGACATGAGATCTAAAACATGATTCTGGACAAATTTAATCAAATTTAACATATATTTTTCTTTTAAATCACTTTCCGAATGCAGCTTGGTGGGCAATCCTAAAGAGTGGTGGATTGATTTTGGAGCCATTCGCCATGTTTGTCCTGTTAAAGAAGCTTTGATAATTATGCTCCTATTGCAGTCGATGAGACGATTTCAATGGGAAATGCTTCAAAGGCCAAGATTGAAGGTTGGGGGAAGATATTTCTAAAAATGGCTTCCGACAAAGTGGTCAATTTTAACGTCTTTCATGTTCCCGAGATTCGAAAGAATTTAGTCTCTGCAGGACATCTTTATAAGAATGGTTTTAAATGTGTTTTTGTTTTTGATAAGGTTGTAATAAGTAAGAACGAAATGTTTGTATGAAAAGGTTACCTTACCGAGGGCCTTTTCAAGCTGAATGTAATGGTTGTTGAAAATAATAATAAAATTTCAGCTTCGTCTTACTTACTTGAGTCAAATGAATTATGGCATATACGTTTGGGTCATGTCAATTAAAAAACCTTGCGGAAAATGATTAATTTGGAAGTATTGCCTATGTTTGAATGTGACAAATCAAAATATCAAGTATGTGTGGAATCTAAGTATGTTAAACATCCTTATAAGTCAGTTCAAAGGAATTCAAATCTTGTGGACTTAATTCACACATATATTTGTGATATGAGGTCAATACCATCTCACGGTAGAAAGAAGCATTTCATAACTTTTATTGATGATAGTACAAGATATTGCCATGTTTACTTACTTAATAGTAAAAATGAAGCAATAGACGCATTCAATCAACAAAAAAATGAAGTTGAAACGCAACTTAACAAGAAAATCAAAGTGATAAGAAGTAATAAGGGTGGTGAATGAATCTCCTTTTGAACAAATATGTTTAGAATATGGAATTATTCATCAAACAATGACCCCTTACACTCCCCAGTCCAATGGGATTGCAGAAAGAGAGAATCATTCATTAAACGAGATGATGGACGCTTTATTGATAAGTTCTATTTTTCCACAAAACTTATTTGGGGGAAGCCATTCTTACGGCTAGCCGAATACTAAATCGAGTACCCCATAGCAAAACACAATCCATTCCATATGAAAAATGGAAAGGAAGGAAGCCCAACTTGAATTATTTTAAAGTGTAGGGGTGTTTGGCAGAAGTGCAAGTTCCTAAGCCCAAAAGGGTAAAGTTGGGACCGAAAACCATTCATTCTGTTTTCATAGGATATGCGTCTAATCGTAAATCATATCAACTTCTGATTCATAAATAAGAAAATCCCGACATTTATAATAATACGATTATAGAATCAGAGAATGTTGAGTTCTTTGAAAATATGTATCTGTATAAAAAGGAATGTGAGTCGATTGGTGAAAAATCTAAATGACCTCGGGAAGAAACAAAAGAAAATACACTTAACTAGGAGGATCCAAGACGTAGTAAACATCAAAGAATGTCTACCTCATTTGGACCAGAATTTGTGACATTTTTATTGGAAAATGAGCCTCAAACATTTAGAGAAGCTATGTCTTGTTCGGAATCATTATTTTGGAAAGAGGCAGTCACTAGTGAAATAGAATCGATACTAAACAACAATACATGGGAACTGTTTTATCTTCCTCCTGGAAATAAAACGTTGGGTTCTAAATGGATCTTTAAGAGGAAAATGAAAGATGATGGCACTATTGGCAAATTTAAGGCAAGACTTGTGGTCAAAGGTTATAGACAACGAGAATTTCTTGACTAATTTGATACATACTTTCCAGTTACAAGAATTACGTCCATACGAATGTTACTAGCATTAGCTGCAGTTTATGGTCTTGAAATTCATCAAATGGATGTTAAGACAACCTTCGTAAATGGAGAGTTTGAGGAAGAAATTTACATGGAACAACCTGAAGGGTTTGTGGTTCCAGGTAAAGAAAATAAGGTATGTAGACTTGTTAAGTCCCTTTACGGACTAAAACAAGCACCCAAACAATGGCATGTGAAATTTGACCAAACAATGTTGCCAAATGGTTTTAAAATAAATGAATGTGATTAATGTGTGTACATTAAAAATGTTCCAAGTTACATAATTATTGTTTGTTTATATGTGGATGATATACTGATAATGAGTAATGACATTGCCAACATAAAATGTGACTAAGCGCATGCTAATTGGCAAGTTTGATATGAAAGACTTGGGAGTTGATTATTTAATTATAGGAATTAAGATCCATACGACTTCTCAAGGTGTGGTATTGTCACTATCTCATTATATTAAAATAGTACTTGAGAAAATCAAGCACTTGGGCTTTAAAGTTGCAAAGACTCCAATTAACGTAAATCTTGCATTAGCAAAGAACGAAGGGCAAAGCATATCATAATTGGATTATGCTCGGGTGTTGGGTTGATTAATGTACATCATAAATTATGCACAACCAGATATAGCTTGTGATATAAGTAAATTTAGTCAATATGCGAGCAATCCAGGTCAATCTCATTGGATGGCCATGACACGAGTTTTGGGGTATTTAGTACATACCCAGGACTTTGCTTTGCACTACAATAAATATCATACGGTCATTGAGGGATACTGTGATGCAAATTGAATCACCGGATCAACTGATTCCAAGTCCACAAGTGGATATGTATTCACTATTTGTGGAGGAGCGGTATCCTGGAAGTCGTCCAAATAAACTTGTATTGCCCACTCTGCAATGGAGGCTGAATTCATAGACTTAGATAAAGCCGATGAAGAAGCTGAATGGCTCCGGAATTTCTTGAAAGATATTCCATTTTGGCCCAAACTATTAGCACCAATATGCAAACATTGCGATAGTCAAGCAGTAATTGGAAGGGCTGGGAGCGTTATGTATAACAGTAAATCTCGTCATATACGACGAAGACATAATATCGTTAGACAATTACTCTATTGAGGAATTATCACGATTGACTATGTAAAGTCAAGTGATAATGTGTATGATCCACTTACAAAAAGCCTAACTAGAGAGGAAGTTGAGAAGTCATCAAGAGGAATGGGACTGTGACCGAGAACAATTCATACTGGCAGTAACTCTACCTAGAAGACTGGAGATCCCAAGATCTAGTTTCAAAGATATTAAACAAAGTCATCAATGACGGTTCAACATTGTCAACTGAACTTTTGATCTATTCTCATGATGAGACAATGTTCAATACCAAGGATAAAGCATTCAGGCTTTTTAATGATTTCTAAATTTGATACGGGGTATATTAAATAGTGAATCTATGGGATGAAACGTTTAGGAATCACCTATGTAAGTGTCAAGTGTTAGTCGTTTCAAGGAGAACTTTGTAAAGCCAGTTCTCTACGCACTTATGAAACCAAGCGGTGTTCATGGATGAAACGAACACAACAATGAGAACTAAAGACGGTTAAGGGTTGGTGTGTAACTTGTGGTTGTATATGCATGCACAAAATTTTGACGGTTCAAATATATCAAATCTACCGATTGATCGAGTAAATCCGACGTAATTTCACTACGAAAAATTCAAAGGGAAACCTACTTATCCAGATGCAATTAATCCTTGCTTGCGAATCACACAGTTTTTCATGCATTATTCCATGATATAGCCATTTCCCATTCATGTGGGGTATTATTGGGTTTTTTGTATTTAATATACTAAATACATAAAAGAGAGTGAATGGGAAATAGAGCGAAATGAAATTTTTGAGTGAAATTTTAAGTTTCTTCCCTTAGGAAATGGACATTGTCCCATATTGGAAGAGGAAGAGGTTTTCTATGGGCATATAAGCAATTGCTCTTCTTCTTTCTCTTAAAGAATTGAGAAGAAGGCAAGCCTCATGCCGTCGTCGTCGTCGCTCACTCGACTCGGCTTCAGATTCAGATTTTTATTTGGTCAAATGATCGATTGATTGATTAACCTTTTGGACCAAATTTATTTGTTAATAGCAAAATATTAACAGAAATGTTATTAAATATTTGTTTTAATAACAAAATATTAATATTAAAATAAATATTAATACTAAATCCTCCAATCCATTTTTCCTGTTTTGGTAACAGAAAATTAACTACCCTCATCAATTTTTCCTCTTTATTTTCTCATGTTATTGTTGAGTAAATAGCTATTTATGTAATGGCATTTATGCTATGGCCGTTTTGCATAAATAGACATTCTGAAGAGTTGCACCTCTTCAGATTTCAGCCCAACTTTGGCTATAAATACAAGACTATTCTGCTCAAAATTTCCGTATGATTTTCTGAGTTTCTCTTCCTTCTTCTACATATTTTTAGAATCAAACAAAGCAACAGTAAGTGTGATTTGCTACTGAACTTTGTGTTCACTGAAATACTGGGGTTTGAAGTACCACTACACCAATGTGTAATTCGTTCTGTCCTGAGAGGAAATAATCCATAACCATCGGTACTACGAGGATATTAAATTCCTTAACGAAACACTGTGGATTAAGTGAGCTTGAATTTGTTTTCTGTTATATCATTATTCATTCTTGTTTATATTCATTTATATTTCCAGAACTATTTTACAAATACAATATTCTAACACTTAAATTGTCCACCATTTCGCTAATAATATAAGTCATAATTGGGATAAGGTCTTGCTGCCACATACTACTTAAATTTTCCACCATTTGACTCATAATTGGGACATGGTCTTGCTGTCACGTTAGACTCGTTAATCCCATTACCCAATTAATTAATCAATCACCCGCATTATTAAGATTATCTCAAAATACTTAAAATACTACTCATTTTGTATACCCTTTTATATATAATATTGTCATAGTCGTATGGTACCTTGTATGGTACTAGTCCATAAATATCGGGAATTAACGCTCAGCTCATATTTTACACCAACATGCCAAACATGGACGAAAATTTATTTTATTTGACTTGCTTCCCCTCTCACCTTCACGAATTTACTCGTCACTTGTTTGAAATAGCATAATCCTTCTGATCTCCAAATAATCTTTTTCTTGGAATGATGTTAATTACCTCATGAAAAATTCGACGTATAATACTACTGGGTGCAACATCGTCGTAATTTAATACTGCAAAGCGTAACGTCATCGTAATACAGTACTGCAAGGGATAACATCTTCATAATATTGCGGGGCATAACAGAAACCTTCCGAGGTGCTTATTTATCATCACATAATGATTCACAATCGAGGTTCTTATCGGACCGTTGAAGAGTCGGACGAACACAAAAACTTCAAAAATTCTTCAACGAGGGAAAAATAAAGCCTGAATTAAAGGTCATACAGACCAAACGCGTAGGATCCACTATTGCCAGCATCAATTAAAGGTCGTACCGACCAAACACATATGAGCCACTATCGGCAGATTAAATTAAAGGTGTACTGACCAAACGCGTGAGAGCTGCTGTTGCCAGCTTTAATTAAAGGTCGTACCAACCAAACGCGTAATATCCACTATCGCCAGCTTAAATTAAAGGTTGTACTGACAAAATGTGTTAGAGCCGCCATCCCCAACATATAAATGCGTAAGAGCCACTTCTGCCGGCTTATGTTAGAGGTTGTACCGAACCAATGCCTTAGAGACTACGGGAAACATAAAATTCAAAAACATAAGGGTCAATGAGATCGAGTCGAAATCCGACTTGGGGGCAAAGTGCGAAAAAGATAATTAAAAACTGTATACGGTGAAATCAGAGGGTCCAATTCCTCGTCATCGAGGTACCTCAGATGATCATCTCGAAGGCTCAAGGCTACAAGGATATAGTCGATTTCCCTCCCTCGAGGTGCTTCGATGTTCGACCATGGGATGAAGTTGACCATGTCTATGGTAAAAGTGGGGAGTTTCCAAGGTACATAGCTAGGGCTGACGAAGTCCAGTAGACTACTCTAAACCCGAATCAGGGCGTCATTTAGCTGTCACATCTCCATATCATTGTAATTAATTCATTATGTACTATGTTGGGATTCCCTTCATATATAAAGGGGACCCTTGTCCTTTTGTAAACATTTGTTGCTTCAGCTGCTCCACACAAAAATATACAAGAACATTCTCTCTACTCTCCAACATGTTTTCTTGATATTATTGCTTCCATTTATTATATCCATTATTGTTCGTCATTTATTGCTTATCATTGGCCATAAAGAGCCTTCGTTGATTTTAGTATAACTGTTACTCATACTGCGACCACCTTCGACAGCTCACAGTTGACCTCGAGACCCCTGAATCGAGATGCTCGAGGCCCCAATTGTTAACCTATCGGTTTGATTATATCCTTATTCCTTACTCTTGTTTCGTTTCTAAACCTCACACATAGCATCAACTTCTTAACAACTAGGATAAAAACAGTTCATGTATTTTTAGAGTCCCATAATAAAATTTAATTATTATTACAATTATTTAGGGTAAATAGTTTGGCGCCCCCGGTGGGGCTAAAAATAATAGTTATTATTTTCTTGCTTGTTTCATTACACAACATAAGTTATCTTTCACACCATTTCTCTCCCAAGATAATCAATTTCAGGTCGAAATGCCTAGCTTTATAAATGGAGGTGAAAACGACAATCTTGAGAACCACAGAGAGAACGGTGTGGCTGATCAAGGTGGTAGTGTGCCACCACAAAACCTTGAGAACGTACTAGGACCAATCCCGGCGGACGCAGTTTCATGCGACGCACATCAGGTCGATGTAAGCTCAGATACAAACAAGAGTGTGCACAAAGGAGATCGACAAGAAGCTCGAAAAAAACCCAACCGAGGAAGAACAACAGGATATCCTTCATGTTATTTTTGAAATGCTGCAGGCACAACATCTGGCTATTGCTCTGCTACAAAGTCACCAAAATATTCCTAGCATTATGGCACCGGGGACAACTCCCCCAGCCGAGCAGATACTAGAGAGATCGAGCAATAACAAGTCGATAACTGATCCCGCCATCGTAAGGATGCTTGAGGACCTCACTGGAAGGATCGTATCAGTAGAGAAAGTGACAGAATCCAATGATAAAAAGGTCGATTCTTACAACTCCAGGGCCGACCAAATTCCAGGAGTACCCCCGATCATGAAAGATGTGGACTCAAAGAAGTTCATACAAAAGATGTTCCGACAAGAAGCGACCCTGAAATTCATTCCAAATAAGTTCAAAATGTTAGATCTTCAGAAGTTTAACGGTACCTCAGACCCTAATGAGCACCTTACCTCTTACACATGCGCAATAAAGGGCAACAACATGAAGGGTGACGAGATCGAATCCGCCCTGCTGAAAAAGTTTGGAGAAACACTTTCTAAAGTGGCAATGATGTAGTGTCACTATAGACTCATTTGCCATGCTGGTAGATTCCTTCATAATGGCACATGCTGGGTCATCAATGTGGCAACAAGGAAATCTGACCTCTTCAAAATCATGCAAAGGGAGAACGAGATGCTGCGAGAATTTGTATCTCCCTTTCAAATGGAACGAATGGAACTACCACTAGTCTATGACAACTGGGCAGTATAGGCATTCACTCAAGCTCTAAATGAGCGAAGCTTGGTAGCTTCAAAGCAGCTAAAAGAGAATTAGGTGGAATACCTTACCGTGACCTAGTCGGACGTCCACAACTGATACTAGGTAAAGATGAACATCTAGGAGCCCGCTCGAGCTCAGTAGACCCTAACAGGCTCCTAACGAATGAGCCATAGCCAAACAAAGAAAGATATCATCCATAAGCCGAACACAAGAGAAATGCCCCGAGGCGCAACCCATCTCGTAATGATTAAAGGATAGATAAGAATGTAGGGCCAACAGAGGCACCAATCTTATCATAATACAACTTCAATGTCGATGTATCATACATCGTGTTCGCCATAAAAAAAATTAGAGACGCTAGGTGGCCCGAGCCGTACAATCAGATCCTTCACTAAGGAACCATAACTTAGTGTGTGAATTTCACAACACGCCCGCCACAGGACTGACTAGAGCTCCGAGAATAAGTAGCCAATCAATTCAGTAAGGGTCACCTCCGAGAACTCTCAAGTGATCGGGCAAAAAATCAATTCCCGAAAAGAGAGGCGACCAAGAAGAACAAAACGAATGAGACACAACATGTCATCCACATGATCTTGGGAGGCATCGATGCCCCACAGGAACTTGTGATGAGAAGGATTAAAATATCCATCACCAGAGAAAAGCAAACTCGGGCGTACATACCCGAGGATGCCCTCACATTCAATGAAGAGAACACTTAGAACTTGTCTCAACCTCAAAATGATGCATTGGTAATATCTTTCCTCATAAATACATTTCAAATAAAATGTGTACTCGTGGATTCAGGTAGCTCGGCCAACATTATCAGGTCGAGGGTAATAGACTAGCTCGTACAGTTTGACCAAATTGTGCCCGCCACTCGATTCCTCAACGGATTCAACATGGCAAGTGAAACAAGAATGAAAAAATCACCCTCCCAGTTAACGTGGTTGGCACAACACAAAACGTCAAATTCCATGTCATCGAAGGAGACATGAGGTACAACTCATTTTTCAAATGGTCGTGGATAGTCTGCATGAGAGGAGTACCATCCACACTCGACCAAATTATGAAATTCCCGACAAAAGTATTGGATTAAAACCTTCTATGAGGAGCCTAAGTGTAATGAAACTACATTTCCGGTTAAGCCTAATTAAATGAGGACCATACCGCATCCTACGGCAAGCGACTGGAACACATCGGACCTCAAAACATCGCCGACACATCCCTCACTATGGTATAAACATCTCCATTTCATTTTATATTTCATGCTAACCATTATGCAGGTGCCCAACCGAAGCAGTCAAAGTGCTAATCTAGCCCGAAGACCTTAAGATTTTAAAGTATCCGTTGTACTCTTTTCCTTCGGCAGAGTTTTTAGCCCAAAAAAGGTTTTACCGACAAGGTTTTTAATGAGGCAACATACACATGCTACCTAAGGAAGACTCAATAAGTATTCAAAATTTTCTTTTGCAATCAACCTCGAACAATACAGGGCATCCCCCAGAAGGCCATGCACTCAGAAAAGCCAAATGTTTACTGAAAAAATTGTAACGACAATTAAATTTGTAAAATGGGATTCTAAAAATACGTGATCTATTTTTAGGCTTGTTGTTAGAGCAGATGGTGCTTAAAATATGAAGTTTAAGAATAAAATACAAGTTAAAACAGGGCAATAATTAAACCGAGGGGCTTGCTGCCCTGGCTTCGGACTGGTTGATGCAGGACTTCAAGACCAATAATTGGGCTCGATCCCAAGCTATCGAGGGTAGTCGGGAATGGGGAAATAGTTAGAAAATGATCAAGAAAGGCTCTTTATGGCTAATATCGAGCAATAGATGAATAACAAGTATGAAAGCAATAGATGCGTAGAGTGGCGTCGAGCTTATGAGAGCGAGCAAGTTAAAGAGGAAAGAGAGAAAAAGATATTATTGATCTGGTTGAGAATAGTTGGAGAAACATTAGCCCCCTTCAAAGTTGTGTGGGTTCCCTTTCTATAGGAAGGGAGCCCGACTATAGTACAACATGCATTAACTGTAAGTATGGAGATGGGATGGCTAGAAGTGATGCTTCGGCATAGGCTTTGGATAGACCGGCTCTGTCAGACTTTGCCGTGTACCTTGGGAACTTCCCCTTCTGTTATGGCCTCGACCTCTGTCTTCTTCAAGACGGGCCTTAACGAGCCGTGAGGGAAGGGACTCGGTCGTGGCTCTACGCCCTCGGGGTCTCAAGGCATTCTTCCTAAATGGCTTGATAGTGAGAAATTAAGTCCTCTAATTTCACTGCATATGGATAGTCTCCACATTTCTTAGAATTAAATAATAGGAGACGATTTTGAACATTCGTTTTGAGTTCATCATTATCGTGAGCTCAAACGTCTAAGAGCATTAAATGCCATGCTCCAGAGAGTTGTGCAAGGCTGCCATTAGATGCGATTATCGAGAAACCCATGAACTGCAATTAGCTCATCCTTTCCACTCCCATAACGATTCCTATAAATGCACCGGTTGCTAGACACTTCAAACTTTCACCCCACTTACAAGCCCAGGAGTTAGAATATATGTAATTTGTCAATCTTTCATCTTTTCACAAAATAGTTTCTACCATTGATATGGCTAGGACCTCTAGGACATTTCCCAGATGGGGCGACACTGCATCGTCATCCCGATCATCTAAGGAAGAAACCAGAGCAATTCCCTCTCTGGAATAATGTACTCCACCTAATCTCGACAAGTCAGAGGATTTTGATGTTGATACTACTTCAACAATGTCGGCCCGGTGCAAGCACGTGTCTCGATACGTTAGCATTGTGACAAACATTAGCAAGGTGAGGAAGGACTGCCGATAGAGCAAGGCAGTGGAGGTGGAGATTCTCAGCCCCTATTATAATATAAATTGCTTTCAGGCTGGCTTCCTTCACGTATACACATACCTATTTACCTTGGGCCCTGATAAATCTGTCGAGTCTCCTCCCCTAGAGATCGACCCGGTTATCCTCGACTTCTACGACTGATACCAAGTGACCCTTGGTCAGATATACCCTTTGTTTTGGAGGATAGTGCTGATACTTTGTCATTCCACTGAAGGGATTGAGGGCGAGGGTTTTACCCTCAATCATCTTATCGGAATGTACAGCCCTCGATTGTATCGAGGCTTAATCATGCTCCTCCATCACGCCAAAAAATATTTTTTCACGACCGTCGATAGGGGAAAGGATCGAGGTTGGATGAGTAGGTTTATCTAAGTAAGGACCTCAGATGTCATCCCGGCCTAGAGGATGCCCTTCCCGGAGAGGTGGAATGACCTGCATAAGCAATTATCCCCTTAGCTGCTTTCCAACTGCTCTTCCTTTTGACATAATAATCTCTTTGTTCTTTATGCAGCCGCTGCTTGGCACGTGGAGGCGATCCCATATTTGTCATGATGGATTATGCGGTTAAGTGAGAAGTTCCCATATCGCATCCGGTCTTGGACCGGCCTGGCTAAGACGCATTTGGTGGCCAAGAATCATGGTGAGGTTCCTTTACCGCCTATGTTCATAGTTTTGTGTTCCTTTTTAAGCCCTTAGCAAAAGCGTATTTCGGTTACTACACTGGTGTATGTCTTGGCGAAAATATGCAAATGAGGCAGCCCATTGATGGAGAAGTAGGGGCCTTGGATCCTGCCACAAGCAAGATGAGAAAAAGCACGGCAACTATTGTCCGTTATGCGGCAAAGAAAAGATAGACACTCGAGAATCGAGTTGCGGCTGGGACTACTACTTTGACCTCAGAGTTGAACCCTAATACTGAATAAGAGGATAATGATGGAAGCCTGCTAAGGTGGAGAATGAAGTCGAGTGTGAGAGACATGCAGGCGCCTCGGTTGGAGGCCATTGAGTCCGGAATGACTGGCTTCGGTCGGTATATAGGGTCGGGGATCCTTGAAGAGAATGTTGATATAGCTTCGAATCGCGCAGATGGTTTTACTGTAGCTTCCGACAGGGGGACCGTTGGCATTAGCCTTGATAGGTCGGGGCTTGGAGCCTTCCACGAATGTTGGTTTCCACCTGGAGAAATTGGCGACCTAAATAAATTTATTTCGAGCTTCCCGGTCTCGTCGGAGGAACTACGGTATGCCTACAGGATGATCGGCACAACAACGAGGACTCGTCTCAAAAGGGGAGACTTTATTGCCAACATCTTTGATGGCATTATTGATAGAGCTGATATCGATATTCCTGACGTCATTAAAGCGGCAGAGAAGTCAATGCAGCAGGTGATAGTCATTTCTCGTGCATTTATTTCATCTTCGAGTATCATTCTTCCCCTTTCTAACTTTTTTGCTATGTTGCAGTGTAAGAAGATGTACGATGATGCCATCCTTTGGCTCCGTGGGGAGCTTTATTATGGCGAAAAGGAGCGTAAGAAAGTTAATTTGCATCAGCGGGATATGGAGGTTCACTCTGATCGGGGAGCTAAAGAGCTAAGGGAACTTCGGGCCACTTTTGAAATGTCGCTCTTGGAGAAGGCTGATCTTGCTGCTCAAGTACTTTGCCTTGCTTGTATCAAACTTTTTACACCGTATTCACATACGTTCCGTGTTCATATATTCACCAGTTTACCCTTCTCATGTAGGTTGAGCAGAGTGGCTTGCAGATTAATCAATTGAATATGGATATCTCTAGGTTGAGAGAGCGAAACAAAATAGCAGTTGGGGAGTTAGCGACATCCCGAGTTCTTCTCGACGGTGCTCGCAGGGAGATTACTACTTTGGCCAAGGCTAAGTGCGAGGTTGAACAAGATGCTGCTACTTATCAGGAGGACACAATGCAAATAATAGCTCGTGACATATCCATAGCAGGTGAGCAGAAGCTAATCCAAGCTATCAAACATGCTAAGGTACAGGGAATGAGAGAGACCCTGGAGGAACTCGGGGCTAGAGGCATCTACCTACCAGCTGATCTGCAGGAGTCCCATGTAGTGGAGGAAAGACTAGCGCTTTTGATTTCCCCCGATAAGGGCGAAGATAATAGTGACAAAGAGTAGTTTTTGAGTCTTTTTTATACACCATCCCTTTTGCTTTGTATACTGCCTCCCAGGGAATGGACAGTGTAAAGACATTTTTATTTTTCACAATGTAGAAAAGGAGTTTTTACTCTGTCAGCCCTTCTCCTTGCACTTTTGTTATTGCATTTTAGCTTTTGCCTCTCAGCGTCGGTCCTTCGAGCTCTGCTCCCGGACCAACCGAGGTCCTGAAATTTGCCATGCCCAAGGGTTTAATCAATGGCTCCTCTCAAACTGATGTTTGTGACGCCGGGGGTCTCCCCGAGGTCCCGCAATTTTTCTGAGTCACGTGGGAGGTAGTGTGATTGTGTCAGTATGTTCCCCTAGGAGAGGGTGACGTTAACGCGACCAGAATTAGTTGGCATTCTTGAATAAGCGGGCAGTTTCTGCTTTGCCCCTATATTTTTTCTCATATGTCTCTTAAGTGGTGAATTTGTTATTTTTGACAAGGTTTTCACTTTTGCAGAGCCTGGCGCTTTTTTCCAGTCCTTCCGCTTCCCTACTTCAGAAGATTTTGTTTTGATCCTTACTTTCTTCCCCTATGTTTGTCGTTGCCATGGCCATTTCTTCGACATACTATCATCGGGTAGAGGGGAGTTTCCCTTGTAATCCGTATTTGGTCGGTGTCAGCGGCTTGCCTTGGATGTTGGGAGAGCAAGGCTCGGGTGCTTTGCCTCGAGGATAGCTGCCATGCCGAGGAAACCTCCCAATGTTTCCGGCCATCGGGAGAATATCTCGAGTATCATTTCATCAGTGAGAGAAGGAAACCTCGAGATGATTAGAAAAGAACGCAGATGGAAGGAAGGCACGATTTTGCAAATACCTTCCCCCGAGGAGAGTATCATGACTTATGTTGAGGAAATTTTGAGCGTATACGCTCAAGTTTTCACGCTACGTTCCCCGAACCGGGTCGTGCTAGATTTCTTTCGAAGATATCAAGTAACATTGGCACAGGTTCATCCCTTTCTTTAGAGAATAGTGCAAGCGATGAGATATTTTGCCGAAAAAATCGGGATAGAATTTACCATTAGCCACCTCGTGAGGTTGTATTGGCCATTGCGCTACTGGGGCCAGATTGCTCTTCAGCGTCGATCCACCCGAGCTCCTATAATTGGCAGAAAGGGGGATGAGGACTGTGGGTTGATGAATCGGTTCATTCGAATCCGAATGACCAATGTTATTTTTGGAGAATTTCTACCATTTCCTGAGAAATGGAACTTCACACGTAAGTGCTTCATATTAACTATCTTCGTTTGAACCTGAGCATGTCTCCGTAAAGATATCTTTCTGTTCATCATTTGCAGCAACCAATTCATCGCCAGGCGAGGTCCCTGATCTAGCCGAGTGGTCTCGTAAGCTAGCAGCTTGCTCGATGTATGACAGGCGCCGGTGGCGAGATCTGTCAAAAGAGAGATAGGAGGCGAAGAATCATTGTATGTGCCCGGCGCTTTGCGCTCTGCCTCCTAAGAAATGGCATCTTTCCTGACGGCCTATTTGATTTATCTATCGCAGGCGCCGGGAGTCTTTTCGAGTTGAGGTCGTGTCCCCTGGGTAGGAGTAGAGGTTGCTAGCCTTGGGATCAAGGAGTGCCGATAAAAGGAAAGATGTTCCAGAATAAGAAAACGCTTGTAGTGAGGTGACTTATTCACAGCGGTTGAGGAGAAGTTACTCGGTTGATCGGCGACCTTCTAGGAGTGATACTCCACCGGACATTGCCTCGACCTTCGGTGAGGCTCAGTATTTTGGCCTTATGGTGAGTTTCGACTACTGTAACAATGTTTTGACCCGCGCTCTTCTTCTTTTTCCTTATCTGGCTTACATTCATGAGCCTTCGAAAGACTTAAAGCCGAGCTGCTTCGTTGAGTGGCCACATTACTAGAGGATCTGGATAGAGAGAAATCCTCGAGATTGTATGTACCGCAAAGGAAAGCGAGATCATCTCTTTACGACACAAGGTGGACCCGAGTCGAGTCCTGGAGTCCCTCCTAAAAAAACAGTACCCTGCATTTCATGCCAGCTTGTGTTCCCTTTTTTTTCGTAGTGTCTTGATATTTTTCTATTTCAGTTGAACGGCAAGGCATATGAGGTGAGACAACTCTGGAGCGAGGTTGACCAAGGAAAATTCAAATTCACCGAGCTACAGGAGCATGTGAATGCCTATTTTAAGGCCAAGGAGAGGGCTTAGGACGTAGTTTCCGCTCTTGAGGCGCAAATCCAGACCATACATGCGAACGATTCTGCTCGGACTGAGATGATCGCAAGGCTCTCATCTGAGATTTCTAGGGCGAAAACTGAGGTGTTCAATGTCTGGGCCAAGTTGTGATGAATAATAGCAGGGCGGGGCAGAAAGCGGCGGCCTATTCAAGGAGCACTGCCACTGCTAAAGCTGAGCTAAACAAGACCCTCGATTGTGCGAGCAATAACAAGAAATGTGTGAGGTGTAGATCTCGGAGGGAAATCCTCGAGGAGACTCGTGCCAGGGGTTTCGACCTTTCGGGGGAGATCGATCAAGCTAAAGGAGATGAGTATGATGCTAAGTTTCTTCTGTCTGATGCCGAGGACGTTGAGATGGAGGCCACTAGGCCATAGTTGCTGAAAGGGGGAACATTTATTCCATTCCTTCTTATTTGTATATATAGCTTTCATAATATGTCATAGTTTGAGGTTGTGCTCCATCGCAAATATGTAAAAATAAGAGGGGGAACCTCGCAGATGTATCTTTTGTAATCTTGTTTGTTAGGATTTCAATCGGGTCGATTCGACCTTTCGATTGATAGAAATCTCTAAACTTGTAAAATGTTCCCGATGTCTATTATGCCGACGATAATGACTTTTTTTTGCCCTTAGGCTTGTGAACTTTAACTATCTTCAGTTTCAGTCTCCAAGTCGGGATCCGATTCGATATCAATTTACCCTTGAGTTTTATGTTTGCACGGGCTGGAGCTAGTGGCTTTTATGCCTTAGGTCGGAGAGACCTTTTATGTATGTGGCCCTTAGGCATGTACAAATAGCTATTTTGGATTATTTCTCTTAATCAGGTTACGGATCGAGCTCATTTTAATTCATGTTTCCAATTTTCAAGCTGGCGATAGTGGCTCACACACGGTTTGGTCGTTGAGATCTTTCAGTATGCGGCTCGGAGGTATGTTTGGCTGGCGACAATGGCTCTTACGTTTTTTACCATGGGCTTTTTGTAGGTTTGTTTTCCTCTCATTAAGATATTTTGAAATGATTTTGCCTGACCTGTCGTGGATTCTGGAAAAACCTTGATTTCAAGTCATTAGCGGGGATGTTCGAGCACTTCGAAAGGTTCTTAGCTCATAGGCTGAGTATCTTGAAGCTTTGTGATTTGGAGCTGACATGGTCGAAGCTCGTTTGTTTATTTCAGGGAATCCTATTTTACCCGGTTCTTTTGAAGTATATTTGAAGTAATGGCATGTCATTTTTCCAGCAAAGGTCGGGCGTCCCCGAGTCGCGTTAATTCGGCTTGTGCAGCCGTTTTGACTGTTTACCGCAAAAATTGTAACAACAATTAAATTTATTAAATGGGACTCTAAAAATATGTGATCTATTTCCAAGCTTGTTTTTAGAGCATATGATGCTAGTATTATGAATTTTAACGATGGGGCGGGAGATAAATGAGGTAACGATCGAACCAAATGGGCTGATACCCAGGCATAAGGTTCGTCGATTAGGACTCGAGATTGACCTCGAGGTCGTGCTTAGGTTTTCGGGGACACATGGGAGTAGTCTAACAGCTAGAGATCTAATCAAACAAAGCTAGTTATAAATGAAATTGAGTTTGTACGATGAAGAACACATATAAAATGAAGAATACATATAGAGGCAAAGGATATCAAGATATCCTCAATATCACTGAGAGTCAATAAGTTTTAGTAAGATGGGAGAGAGAGAGAGAGAGATATATTGTTGCACTTTGATAGAATTGTGGGACCAACCTCAGTCAGTTATAAGGTGGGGCGAGTTCCCTTTATATAGGAGAGAAAAGTCGGTTACCAATACATGTATATTTAATTTATGAAACATGAAGATGTGATGGCTTAACTCGATGCCCCAGCATAGGATATAGAAAGGTCGGCCCTGTCAGACTCAATCGCATGTTTCGGGGGCTTCCCCCTTTGTCTTTATCTCGACCTCGAATCAGATCTTGATAAGCCTCAAAGGAGAGGATTGACTTGTAATTTCATATCCTCGGGGTCTCGAGATATTTTCCCAAGGTGGCGTCATGTCCTCAGGGTATCAAGGTACCTCCCCGAGATGGCTTGATGGCAAAAAATTAGGCCCTCTAATTTCACCACGTACAGATAGTCTCCGCATTTCTCAAAACAAAGTGATAGGAAACAGTTATGACCATTGACTTCTCAAACTCCTCATGGTGACAGTACATTGGCGATTTTCGTCGTGACGCAATCTTTTGTGATAGATGGCATATCCCATAGACTCCTTGTCAATACTCTGCCACTTCTGTTCTTCAAGGTAAAAGGTGTTTCCACCGATTTGGTTTTTCATGGATGCAATAATTGCATTCATCGGTAAGTTTTCCAGAGCCTCGATGACCATGTTGCTGCCCCCTATAAATGGGGTGCCTTGGCATTGTTTTTCCTATCCCAGTATCTTCTTCGGAATGCTTTGCCTATTACTTCTTGTCATCCTATTCTATCTCTGAGCATTATGCTTGAAGCTTATATCCTCAAGACCGTTAGGAGGAGTTCCCTTATGTTGTGCTATGGCCTTTCGTCGGTACGCCCCTTTATTGAGCATAATCACGCTGTCCAACTATGGTCTTTGGTATGTTGGTGTTTGTTGCTTCAGTTGGCCCGAGGTGGCGATGGACGGAGAATTAGTCTTCCCCTTATGTAGATAGTCATTCGGATTTTACACCACTACTCACTCTCCTACCCGGGCCTTGTGTGGCACCTCATCCTTAGGGCTCTTTCTTTCCCGAGGGATAAGGTGGCCCTCTCGGTTGTTGAGGTTGAGGCTCGCCGAATCTCCAACTTTTGGTATTGGTGGGCTATGTCTCATTTCTCTGCCTCCTCTGTATCTCCACCCTTTCTTTTTCTCCATCTCCTCCGGCGGGAATACCTTGAGGTATTTAGCTAAGGTGGAGTATGAAGGCACCACCATCAAGGGTACGATGATAGAGAATGCCAATACCAGAGATGCACCGTCGAGGGCGGACTGGGCTTCTGAGTTTCATCACATGTACATCCTTCCGGTCCTTCGCTATAGGGATAGACTCCCATAGGCATTCGCAATTGTATGTAACGACTCTTCGAGGGCTTCTATAAACGTATGCCATGACCCATCGGGGGCCGTTGTAGACATAATTTTACAAACATGAATACATTCCTTTGATTTTTTGTCTTTGATTTTCACCTTTGAATGCATTTGAATTTTGCCTAGTAGTTACACGTGTTCATACCACTTGAGGCCCTTTGAATGCCTCCTTTTACTTCATGAATACTGATATTTGGCCAGGGTGTAAGCATTCTCTCAACTCCTCTACTGATCGACATAGTTTCCTTTCGAGGCCATGCTTGTACCTCGGGGCAACCAATAGTCGATTGGTTAGGTCTGGGCTGCCTAGGCCTTCTGAATTGTATGGAAAGAATGTGTTGAACTTCGGGTCCTTCGAGGATGCTATCCTTGATGAAAGCCAGCTTGGGGTACCGGGGGGTCCCCTTTGATTTCCAATGTGGACAACTTCCTTTAAATATGTAGGTGATAGATTTTGTTGAGTTGTTTTCTACACTCAGGCACCGCTTCGAACCTTTGCGAAGCTTTCACGATTGGAGCTTCTTGCATTTATTCTTCCCACATATTTTTTTAAGAATGGGAATCACGAAATTTAAAATCACCTCTCGTTGAGTGACAACGTGGAAAGCTTAAATTACTCTTGTTTCTCTTCGGTGGGGATCCTCGAGGCGAGATGCCATCCCGAGCTCTGAGAAAATGCAAATGGTTCCTCGAGTCTTGGTTTCTTGTCAAAGGATACTTTTGGGGTCGGAGTTGGTGATGGGGGTCGGCGCCTTCGATTGGTGTTGGCTTGTTCTGGCCTTCTTCTTATGCGCTTGTAAAGTTGCTTCCGTACGGGGATTCCCGGAGGTTGCTTATTTTATTGGAGCTTGGTGGATCATGCCCTTGGAAGCTTGTTGCTCAGGTTATAGCATAAACTGGGCAAGACGATAGATGAGATATGTGATGGATACTTGTGAAGGAGCTTTTACTGGGGCGAGGTTAGCCTGAGGCTTCAAGGACAGTGCGTTATCCGAGCCTGACGTTATTCCATAAACCCAATAAGGGTAGGGGTACTCTGGAGGGTGTTTTATCGTTGAGTAGGCCTTGGTGGCCTTACATATTGGTAGGTTTTGGCGCGACCCCTCCGCATCTGGGATCTTTGAGCTTTGATTCAAGTCGATATGGCCGTAGAACTGCAGCTTTTTTCTTTGAAGAGTGCGGATTGGGAACAGCCGGTCTGAGGAATAACATAACACTAGGCTAAACTGTGGATGGTGAAGGAGTGGTGACTTATCGCCGATTATTTGAGCCAGGTCGGAGCGGGATTTCGAATGGAGCGCTTGTTTGCAGGGACTTATGTCGGGGGTACCGTTATTCCATTAGAATTAGCTTTAGCGAAGGTAGTCAGGCGTGGTGCCCGGTTCGTTTACGGCTGATACCCCGAAAAATGCCCGCCATTTGAGCGTCAACCTTGCCATTATGTGTTTTGCCTTTTATAGACTTATTCTTGTAGACGGGAGAGCATCTTTTGCGCATGTATAATAATAAAATTAAAAAAAAAGGAGTCATGAACTTCTTTACCTCATTTTGTATTTTTTTTATCCGATGGACTGGTTTCTGTGTTTCGGCGGGACCCTCGCAGATTTGGAACCGGTCTTTTTAGGCCACGGGACCTTTAAGTTTGATTTGTTTATGCAAGCAGGCATTGGAACCTTTACGTTTTGTCTAGCCATTTTAGGCCATGAGTCAGGTTTTTGTCGAACCTGCCTACCGTTCGGTCTCTTTGCGCTGGTGTGGGTGAATGCTCGAGCCAAGGTTGTGATGAATGATACCAGGTCGGGGCCAAAAATAGCGGCTTACTCGAGGAGTGTTGATGCTGCCAAAGATGAGTTTAGAGAAGGTCCTCGATCTTGCCTAAAATAGTAGGTAGCGCATGAGGTACAGATCCTGGAGGGAAGTCTTTGAGGAGATTCTCGCAAGGGGTTTTGGTCTTTTGAGGGAGATTAGGCCAAAGGAGAGGAGCGTCGATGCCAAATTCCCGCTGCCCGATGCTAAGGATGATGAGGAGGAGTCTGCGAGGTTGTGACTGTAGGAAAGAAGCAAAATGATCACTTCCTGCCTCCTATGCTATGTATATACGGTTGTCAATATTCTACGCAGGTTGGGGCTGCGCCTTGTCGTAAGTATGTAGTAATATGAGGGGGATCCCTGCAACTTATATTTTTGAATTTCCACTTGTTGGATTTTCAATTGGGTCGATTCGATCCCGGACCTGCCCTAAGGCTTGTATGTTTTACTCGTTATCGGGTTAAGTCCTCGAGTCGAGATCTGACTCAAGCTTAATTTATCCTCGAGATTGGCATTCCTTTGCATTGGTGATGACGGCTCTCGCCTTCGAGCATTTGGTTGTTCAAATTTATTCAAGGTCTAGTCACCGAGTTGCGTTGTGATTTGAGCTTTAATTGACCCTTAAGTTGTTAGTTTTGGTTGGCCACAAGGGATCGTACACTTTTTGTTCGTAGAGACCTTTTCATATATGGCCCGTAGGCTTGCTTAGTTAACTATCTTGGATCCGATTTCTGAATCGAGTTACGATTTGAGCTCACTTTAATCCTCAAGTTATCAATTTGGCTGACGACAATGGCTCTTACATTTTTTGATCATAGAGACCTTTTGATATATGGCCCGTAGGCTTGGTTAGCTAGCGATAGTGGCTCTTACGCTGTCTTTTCCCTTGGGTTTTTTTGTATTCTGGTTTTCTGGTCGTTAAGGTCTTTTGAAAGATTTTGCCTTACCCATCGTTGGTTCTAGAAGAACCTCGATTTCAAGTCGTTATCGGCAATATTTCGGGCACCTCGGAAGGTTCATAGCCTATTAATCTATTCTTTCCTAAATATATTCAAAGTAGTGGCCTGCAATTTTTGTTTAGCAACTGTGGGGCATCCCCGAGTTGCATTATTTTTGTTGTATCAGCCGTTTTGACCGTTGTCATGTGAATTTGTGCATTGCCATTTTTGATCTCGAGTGATAGTTTATGCGTCTACATCGAGGATATTCCCTTTTGGGATTTTTACAAATGCAACGTAATGCCTAAACTTCGGGATTTTCAAGCATGTTGAGGTCTTACAGTTTTTCAAGCCTCTTGAGGTCTTATAGTTTTTTTGGCAATGTAGTATGGCTATTGTCGTAAGTCTCCGAGTCGCCAAGTTGTTTAAGCATGAAGACCGCTTTTTGTGAACTCGGAGGTGTGTTTTTGGGCTTTACGAGCCCGGAGTTCTGGTCCTGGAGTTGTGTGAGTGCCCTATTGCATGCATTAAGTCATTGAGTATTATGAGATGTATTTGGTGCTGGGACTGCACTGCGATTTCCCCGTTCGGAGGACGAAGTGCTGGAAAGCGTCCTTTGACCCGTTGGCACAATATACCTTGTTGTGTTAACTCAACCTATATCGGGGGAGGGCTGATCATTTGCTGATTATCCCACCTGAAAAACATTATGGTCTCATAGCCTCGACCCGAAGGCTGTTTGGGGAATTTTGAACTGTTGGCACATGTTCCTTAAAGTTACATGCGCAGCCGACGTATGGGAATTAGCCTATTATAACTTCCCGAGAGCGGAGGTGTGGCGCGAGATTTTCACTTTGCTTTGTCAAATTCGACCAAGGGGAAGACCTGGTCTGCTCATAGTTTCATTTGGGGGTAGAAGTGTGAGTGCTCGCACTACCTCGTGTATAGCAAACATTTCCCTTGTCCCGTGCTGTTGCCGTATATGGTCTTGATCCCGTCCTTTGTTGGGGATATTATCATCTGATGGAGGGTGGATGGTACTGCTCTCATGCAGTGTATCCAGGGTTGTCCGAATAAGGCATTATGTCTCATATATCACTCGATGACATGGAGCTTGGCATCTTGGGATGTGCCGGCCATGGTAACCGAGAGGATGATTTCTCTCTTCATTTTTTTTCAAGACACGTCGAAACCGTTGAGGACCCGAGTGGTGGGAACGATTTGTTCGAGCAGCCCTAGTAATTCTATTACCTTCGCCTTGATGATATTGGCTGAGCTACCTAGATCCACGAGTACATCTTTTATCTAAGACGAGTATATAAGAATGGAGATTAATAGGGCATCATTATAGGGTTGGAATTGGGCCTCGGTGTCTTCCTCGCTAAACGTGAGGGCATCTTCTGGGATATATCCCAAAGTCCATTTTTCCTAGGGATGGATATCTTTGTTCTTCTCACTAACGGTTCCTGCGGGGCATCGGTGCCTCCCATGATCATGTGGATGAGATGTCGTGGTTTGTTTGCCTCATTTTTCTTGGTTGCCTCCCTCTCTCGAAACTAATTTTAGGCCCGATCGCTGAGACATTCCCGGTGATGCCATTTGTTGAGTAGGTGATCCACATCATCTCGTAACTGATGGAAATCCTCGATTTTGTGACCGTTCGTGCTGTGAAACTCGCATACTAGGTCCTGTGACCGAGAGTGAACACAATGTGTGAAACATCAATGTAGATGTTGTATTTCGATAAGCGGGGCGCATTAGTTGGTGCTATGTTTCGATCAAACCTGGTTCTGTTGATGATTCCTCGAGGGTCCTTTTGATCTATCCTTTGATCGTTGTGAGGTAGGTTGCATCTAGGGATGTTTCTTATGTCTTCGAGGTATGGTTGGTACCTTTCTTTGTTTGGTCTCTCTTCTTTTACCGGGAGTCTACTCTGGTATATTGAGCCCGAAGGGGCTCCTGGTTGGTCGTCCTCGGCCCTGATCTTTGACTTGTACTGCTTGTCGACGTCCGACTAAGTCACGACCGGGTATTCGATCAGGTTCTGCTTCAGCTGCTTCGAGGCCACCGAGCTTTGTTTGTTTGGGCCTTGGGTGAAGACGTGTATCGCCCAGTCATCGGAGACGGGAGGCAGTTCCTTTCATTCCATTTGGAAGCGGGACACGTATTCCCATGGCATCTCATTCTCTCTTTGCTTGATTTTGAAAATGTCAGAATTCCTCATTGCTACTTTGATGGCTCCCGTGCGTGCCTTTACGAAGGAGTCTGCTAGCATGGCAAATGAATCTGTGGAGTCGGAAGCCAAGTTGTGATACCACATCATGGCCCCCTTCGAAAGTGTTTCCCCAAATTTTTTTAGCAACACGGACTTGAATTCGTCATTTTTATATCATTTCCTTTTACAGTGCAGGTATAGGTGGCGACTTGCTCGTTAGGATTTGTGGTGCCATTGTATTTGGGGAGCTCCAAAATCTTTAATTTTTTGGGAATGGGCTTCGGGGCCGTTTCCTCGGGGAATGACCTATGTATGAATTTCTTTGAATCCAGACCTTTTAGGACCGGGGGTGCTCCCGGGATATGGTCCACTCGACAGTTGTAGGTCTCGACTTTTTAATCGTTGGCCGCAATCATTTATTTACCAGATTCGATCCTTTTGCTAAGGTCCTCCAGCATATTCACTATGGTGGGGCCAACTATTGACCCAAGATCATTTTATCTTTCGTGTATTTGCTCGGCGTGGGGAGCTTTCTTAGGTGCTGGTGTGCTGGAAGTTCTCAGATGGCTTTACAACTGAGCAATGGCCAGTTGTTGTGCCTGCAACATTTCAAAAATAACGTGAAGACTAACTTCATGTTCTTCCCCAGCCGGGCTTTTTTTAACTTTCTGTCGGTCGCTGTGTTGCACGCTTCTGTCAGTGTGAGAAGTTTCGTTGACTTGTGCGTCATGTGAGTCCGCGTACGCTAGTATTGATCTGGGTGCGTTATTGGTATGATGTAGTGGTGCTCGGGCAGCCGGGGTAGCTACATAATTTTCACAGTGATCTTTGAGGCGTTCATTCTCAGCTCAGTTCACCGAGCTAGACATTTTTACCTGAAATCAAAGGATCTTGGACAAGAAAAAGTATGAAAAATGATATGCATTTGCTTGATGAACTAGCAAGAAAATAATCACTATTATTTTTAGCCCCACAGTCGGTGCCAAACTGTTTATGGTGAAAATGGTAACGACAATTAAATTCATTAAATGGGACTCTACAAATATGTGATAAATTTCCAAGCTAGTTGTTAGAGCAGATGATGCTAGTATTATGAATTTTAACGATGGGGCAAGAGATAAATGAATTAACGACCGAACCAAAGGGCCTGCTACGCGGGTGCAAGCTTGGTCGATTGGGACTTCAAAATGGACCTCGAGGTCGAGCTCGAGCTATCGGGGACACTCGGGAGTAGTCTAACTGCTAGAGATTGAATCAAACAAAGCTAGTTATAACCGAAATTGAGTTTGTACGCTGAAGAACACATATAAAATGAAGAACACACATAGAGGCAAAGGATATTGAGATATCATCAATATCAATGAGAGTCAATAAGTTCTAATAAGAATAGAGAGAGAGATATTATTGCACTTGATAGAATTGTGGGAGCAACCTCAGTCAGTTATATAGGGCGTGTTCTCTTTATATAGGAGAGAAAACACGGTTACGAATACATGTATATTCATTTTATGAAACATGAAGATGTGATGGCTTGACTCGACGCCCCAGCATAGGATATGGATAGGTCGGCCCTGTCAGACTCAACCATGTGTCTTGGGGGCTTCCCTACTTTGTCTTTATCTCGTCCTCGAATCGGATCTTGACAAGCCTCGAAGGAGAGGATTGAGTTCTGACTTCATATCCTCGGGGTCTCGAGATATCTTCCCGAGGTGGCATCAGGTCCTCGGGGTCTCGAGGTACCTCCCCGAGATTGCTTGATGGCGGGAAATTAGGCCATCTAATTTAACCATATACATTGATCGTAGTCATATGTTTTTAGCTGGAGCCGTTTTTTGTCCCGAGTAATAGTTTAGGCGTCTACACCGAGGGTATTCCCTTTTGGGATTCTTACATATGCAATGTATAGCCTAAACTTTGGGATGGAGTTTTATGCCTATAGAAAGGTCTTACAAAATTTTCATGCATGTTGAGGTCATACAGTTTTGTCATGCTTGTTGAGGTCGAACAGTTTTTCTTGCTATGTAAAATGGATCTGCTTATACCGTGTCTTCCCACAGGGTCTTACGGCCTCGGTTTTTCCAGTGTACGATGATTAGAGATAGTGTCGAATCCATCGAGTTTGCTTAGGCTCAAAGGCCATTATTCATGAGCTCGGAATTACCTTACTAAGGCCTAATTGACCAGAAATTTCTACCCTAGGGTCGTGCGGGTGCCAAACTGTTGGTGCTAAGTCTCCGAGTACTTCGGGACTCATTGGGTGGAGTGACCCTTGCCGTAAGTATGCTGAAATTCCCTTTTCTTGAGTATGAGTCACTGAAAGATATTCTTTATTTCTTGGAATAAATACATGTTATTTTATTGTTACGAGCTCGGCCAACGCGGGCGCAGCTCTTTTAACCATTTGGCCCGGTATATCATTTCCTATTGGAGCTTCGTTCGTCATTTCCTGGAATGGGGCTGGTTGCAAAGAAAGTCTCGTAGGCTCACTGAATCCTTCTTAGGAAGTGCATGGGTGTTGCCTCGTTAAAAACCCATGCTGGTAAAAACCTATTTCGAGATAAAAATATATCAAAGTAAAAGAGTGCAATGGATGCTTTGAAGCCTTTGGCTCTTCGAGCTTGAGTGGAGTCCTGATTGCCTTGGTTGCTAGCATGCACAAGAGTTATCGTGAAGTAGAAGATAGAAAGAGGGAGGAGCGGTTGCTAAGTGGTCCTTTTTTTTATTGCATCTGGGGAGACCATCAAAAAATTGTGTAGATGACATGTTGGGGCTCGTCTGCGTTGTTCTTTTTGTTGTTTCTCCTTCTCGAGATTGGTTTTTAGCCCGGTTGTTGAGAAATTCCTGAAGGTGCCCATTATTGAGCGGTGGTGCAACATCGTCTCAGAGCTGCCTACAATATTCCGTTCGGTGCTCGTGCGAGTTGTGAAGCTCGCAAACAAAATTGTATTTCCTTTGGGAAGGATCCGAGCGTACTGGTCTGGGCCATCTAGTTTACCTAATTTTGTTACTGGCGAACACGATGTCTTACACATCGATGTTGAAGCTAAAATCTGATACGCAGGGCACCCCTATTTGCCCTACATATCCGTCGAAGCCACCTCTGTTAAGGGGTCCCCGAGGGTTCTATCCTTGGTTTAACAATTGGCCATTACGAGGCGGATTGCGCTTTAGAGTGTTTCTCCTATCATCGAGGTATGGCTGGTACCTCTCTTTATTCGGTCTTGACTCCTTCGCCAAGAGCTTACTTGGGTATACCGAGCACAAAGGGGCCCCCAGCTGGTCGTTTTTTACCTTGATCTTTGACTAGTATCGTTTGTGGACATCCGACTAGGTTATGACGGGAATCTCGATTAGATTTTCTTTCAGCTGCCTTGATGCCACCGAGGTTCATTCATTCCGGCCTTAAGTGAAGGCCTGCACTGCCCAGTCATCGGAGATTGGGGGTAGATCCATTCGTTCTATCTGAAAATGAGACACAAATTCTTGCAGCATTTCGTTCTCCCTCTGCTTCATCTTGAATACGTCGGTTTGCCTCGTTGCTACCTTGATGGCACCGGTGTGCACCCTTATGAAGGATTCCGCCAGCATGGCGAATGAATCTATAGAATAGGGAGCTACGTTGTGGTACCACATCATGGCCCCTTCGAGAGTGTTTCTCCAAATGTCTTCAGTAGGACTGACTCGATCTTATCGTTTTTTAGGATCATTGCCTTTCACTCACATGTGTAGGCGGTGACATGCTCGTTGTGATAGGAGGTCCCATTGTATTTTGGGATTTATGTAATTTTGAACTTATTTGGAATAGGTTTCGGAGCCGCTTCCTCTAGGCACGGTCGTTGCACAAACTTCCTCGAATCTACAACTTTCAGGACCGGGGGTGTGCCCGAGATTTGGTCAACTCTGAAGTTATAGGTTTCGACCTTCTTATCGTTCGCTGCTATCATTTTCTCGCATTACTCGATCCTTTTAGTGAGATCCTCCAGCATTCTCACGATGGCAGGATCGGCTACCAGAGTCCCTTTGAGGCTCTTAGGAAATTTTGACACACTCAAATGGAAGAAAGGCTTTGGATCATGATCTCATGAAGTTGGTTTACCTCATATTTCAGACATGAAGTCTGAATCAAGCTCTCTTTGGCTGTACTTTTATTTTTCTAATGTGTTTTTTTACTTTAATCTGGGCAGTAATAATTTGTAATAAAAGAGTGGGTAACTATGCATGCCCAAATATAGAAAGCATGCCTATAGGAATTCCTAATCAAATCTGAGCCGCTTATTTCACATATGGATATAAAACCAGTAATAAGGATACTGTCAGTTGCAGAGCTTATAATCAGTTCATTTATGTCTGGCCTCTTTTAATAATCTAATTCCCACACGTAGCAATTTTAACGAGTATGCATTCAAATAATTTATTTCAAGCTTTACTCTTTCTGTAATCAGTAGATATCATGCCTAAAGGACCTCGCCTCAACACTTAGGCAAGCTATATGCTAATAATTAAATCTAAATCTATTCTATTAACTACAACCAGCAGACATACCTAATTTGGGCTTCTTATGTGAAATATGTAATAAATCAGTCTGCCTCAACCTTTAAGTTCTCGCATGTTTAATATTTAATCAGACCTTAAGTAGTTGTTGATACCCAAATTTTCCCTGTATATTTTACTTTCAAAATAGCATATATAAGCATAGCTAAGCCTTTTGGAATTTTTCCTAATTTTTAATGTTTTTAAAAATCAATTTATTGTCCATTTTTAACAGTCTAAAATCAATGGTTATTCCCAAAATTATCATTTCGATGTGTAATTTATTTTTATCCTCAGATTTATACTAAAATATAGTTAAGGTAAGTTTTATATATTTTTACAAATTTATTTGGTATTTTTAAAGCTAAATTGCATATAATTGCAATACTAGCATGTTTTAAGATTAAATAGTATTTTATAATTATAAAATTGGCCCAAATATTTTTTAAATCAATATTTATGTATTATTAAGTGACTCAGTACCTTTAAATTATTTTCAGAAGTCCTTTACTATTTTTATAAAATAAAAAGTGAAAAAATGACTATTTAAATATTAGCCCCGGTCATTTCAATCTTTAGTCAGAATTAGCCTCGCAATTAAACCCAATCCCCAATCCCAAATTATAGACCCAATTCCTAAATTACTCGCTCCTGACCCACTCAAATAACCCCCCCCCCCCACACCCTCCAGGCCTTTTATTTTAATCTCAAACATTGATCTAACAGACCAACGGCTTACACGCATCCTTTCCTTTTTTAATCCGCCAACACCCTCAACTCTAATTTATTTCAACCAACCCGCCGCCCTTGAATCCCCCTTCCCCTCCAATCCTCTCTGCAACCTCATTCGAACCCTAGCCATCGCCACCCAATCTAACCCTAATCCCCTTCAATTCTCACCGGAATCCACGGCTTCTCAGGCCATGGAAACCTTATACTCACCTCCTACTGCTCCTATGAGCCTGATTCTTGAAGGATCGAGGACAGACTTCGAGGGTCTTCACTCAGATCTTCACCGACTCGAGGTTTCCGGCCATCTCCGGCCTTGCTCCAGCATATTCTAGTCTCCTAAGTCTAGTTCTGACTTTATCCGAAATAGATCGGATCTTTTTAAAGCCTTTCTCACTCTAGGGTTCTTTTGAATCCCTAACTATTCGAGGTTTTTCTCCGATTCTTTTTAGATCTGTTATGTATCTATGCTATGCGCGAATTTTTAAATGATTTCCCTAAGTTTTCCTTTGAAAATTGCTTTTGAAACCCTTCTTGTCTGATTTAGGGTTTCTGGAAAGTATTCAAGTGTTTAATGATTTTTGCTTTCTTTATTATTTGTATTGTTTCTCTTATTGTGTTCCTGTATCTTATTCTCACTCGCTTTCTACTGTGTTCTTATACTTGCTCTATTATGTTTTTATGTGTTCTTCTTCTGAGTTTCATACTCTGTGATTGAATGTTCTTTTGCTGTATTTTCTATACTCCGTTCTGGCATATTCTCCTACTGTGTTTTTTACACTATGATTCTCGCTTTATTTTTAACCTTGTTCTGCTATCTTCATCCTCTATAAGCATGTACTTCTTCAACTGTATCTTCTATTGTTAGTTGTTCCCTCACTACACTTTGAAAATAATTTCTTCACTCTATTTTCTTTGATCTTTCTACTTGTTTGCATGAGCTTCTAAAAGAAGCCACTAAGTCTGTTTTTGACTACTTGCCTCTCCATCTCTGTGTTCGATTCAAGGTGGAAACCCTAGAATTTGGGATTCCGCCGAGGATTCAATTATGTTGGTTAGAGTTTTATTTTTAGAACCCTAACTCTCTGCTAAACTCTTTTGCATTGGATTCTTTCTACTGATTTTACAAGGTCATTGAAAAATTCTTCGTGTTTAATGTCATGGGCGGCTTTCCAGCCATGCCCCATGACCCCTTCAGCGCACCCCGCGGCATCCTAGCAACCTCCCGATGACTAGCGCCACGAACGGCCCCGTGGTCTTGGCCTTGCCAAGTGACAAACGCGCAGGTGCCTCTGTCGCCCCACCGATATCCCTCGCCAGCGCCCAGCCACAGGCAGATTCCAACAACACCGCACGCGCAGACCCTGATGCCGAAGACGCTGCTGCTGACAAAGGACTTGTTCCTGCCTTGTAGAAAACTAAGTCATTTCCATTGTAAATATAGAGTAGTTTTATTTCATGCACTTACATTATGTTTCTCCAACTTTTTCAAGTCTAGTCATGTAGCTTTGATTTATTTTTTTTTAACATTATTAGGGGGGATCAAGCAATCAAAACTTTCTAGCAAGCAAGCAATTCTCTGTACTGGTGTCTCTCCCCCTCGACACCACGTTGCTTTTCTGTAATAGCTTTCATTAATGCAATCCAGCTTTCTTTAAATCTCAATTCTGATTTCTATTCTCTCAATTGATCTTGACATTGGTTTTCCCATACGGCACTGACAATCTTGTCTAGCATATGGCGGGGACCTCAGTTGGCGGACAACAGCTGCACCAACATCAGTTTCTTAGCCTTACGTCGCCCTTACAAAGAATCTCAAGAAGGCGCCACATAACAGTTGGTATTAGAGCCAGGTTAAGATCCTAGGACCTATGGGTTATGGGCCCACAATCTGATGGCCAGACGGAGCAGTTCAATGGTATGTTAGAGGAATATCTCCGCCACTTTGTAACCGGATCGCAGAAGAATTGGGTGAAGCTTCTGGATGCTACTCAACTGTGTTTCAATTCACAAAAAAGCTCTAATACAAACAAAAGTGCTTTTGAAATTGTTACCGGACAGCAACTGCTACTCCCACACACTGTGAATGTACCAAACACGACTAACTCTCCTCGAGCTGCTAGCTTCTCAAAAGAGTGGAAGCGGAATTTGGAGATAGTGCGGAGCTATCTTGTCAAAGCTCAAAAGCGAATGAAGAGGCATGCTGATCAGAATTGTCGCTTTGTTGAATATCAAGTAGGAGACTGAGTGATGGTCAAAATCCTAAAGCGGTACTTACTTGCGGGAGTCCATGACCCTCGCCTATAGCAAAAATATATTGGACCCTTGTCCATTGAGAGGCGCATTGGGAAAGTTGCATACCGGGTGGATACCCCAGCTTGGTGGAAACTTCATCCTGTCTTCCATTTCAGTCTCCTGAAACCTTTTCGAGAAGACACGGAGGATCCTTCAAGGAGCTTACAATACCCAATATTCGGGGTCCCAATTCAACCGAAAAAAGGCGTGTTGAAGCTATCCTTGATGACAGAGTGATTCATGCTTCAAGGAAAGACCACCAAGAATTCTTGGTAAAATGGCAAGGCTGTGATGCAAAAGATAATACTTGGGAGACAAGAACAAACCTCACAGCCTACAAGAGCCTCATTGAAGATTATTTTGCAACTAAGGCACCGAGGACATCTCCAACTCAGGTGGGGGAGAAGCCCCTTGGGCGCGCCCCGTGGCATCCTAGCAAGCCTCCCAATGCCTAGCACCACGGACGACCCCGTGGTCTTGGCCGCGCCAAGTGAGAAGCGTGTAGGTGCCTCTGTCGCCCCACCGATATCCTTCATCACCGCCCAGTCGCATGCAGATTCCAACAACGCCGCGCGCGCAGACCCTGATGCCAAAGACGCTGCTGCTGACAAAGGACCTGTTCCTGCTTTGTAGAAAACTAAGTCCTTTCCATTGTAAATATAGAGTAGTTTTATTTCATGCACTTACATTATGTTTCTCCAACTTTTTCAAGTCTAGTCCTGTAGCTGTGGTTAATTTTTTTAAGCATTATTATGGGGGATCAATCAATAAAAACTTTCTAGCAAGCAAGCAATTCTCTGTACTGTTGTCTCTCCCCCTCGACACCGCGTTGCTTTTCTGTAATAGCTTTCATTAATGCAATCCAGCTTTCTTTAAATCTCAATTCTCATTTTTGTTCTCTCAATTGATCTTGACATTGGTTTTCCTGTATGGAACTGACAATCTAGTCTAGTGTACGGCGGGGACCTCAGTTGGCGGACAGCAGCTGCACCAACATCAGTTGCTTAGCCTTACGTCGCCCTTCCAAAGAATATCAGGAAGGTGTCGCGTAACATTAAGCATGTGTGCTTTTATATGTGTGTTGAATCTTTCTTTAAAGGGATTTCAGCCTTTTTTGGGGTTTAATTGATTGGTACTGATTTTCCTTGAGTATAACCTTTTGCTTCATACCAAATATATTGACTTGTGATTTCTTGGCTGTTAATTGATTCTCTTTCCTTAATTATACAACCGTGTACTTTCAAAAAACCTTTTCCTTAAAATAACCTTTATGTATTTGCCCTCAATCGCATGCTTTGCTTAAAGAGTTTGGTTAATTTCTTTCCTTAATTGGTTTTATACCCATTTGAATTTGAATCCCTTAATTAAAGGGAGTCTTATGTGACTGATTGAAAATCAAACTTCAATTATTTTATTACCTTATTTCTCATGACTTTCACACTATAAATACCCGGCCTTTTCTTTTCACAACACACAGAATACACTTCAGACTTCACAATTATAATTCTCACAATCTTTTCTGAATTTTCTTGTCTGCACTTTGGCTTTCACAAGATTACTGCTTTGCTTATCTCTTTTAAAAAAACTACTATGTCTTGATTCTATTCCCAGCATCATCCCAATGTCTTTATTTACAGTCTTTGCGCCTATGTCTACCTTCTACAGAATTTGACATTGAAATGCTCATATGCTACTATTTGCTTTACTTGCTTGTAAACACTAATTCCCCATCCCATTTACCCCCCATATGTTTGTAAGTGGGAACTCAGGGCATGACAACAAGAATTGTTGCTCATGAACTGAGTTCTAACCCTTAAGGAGGCTAAAGGGTGTGCCAGTATATCCCATTGCTGGGTATGCCCTTGCCTACTCTTTTCTTGAATCCTCCTTGTTATGAACTCCCATATCCCCACTCCCCTATGTATGCTGAGTTAAGGTATAGCCTGGTAGTATCCCAATTGCTATCCAAGGCTGAACCTGACCTTCAATAGGTCCTAACTCCCTAAGTTACAACTGACAAGCTAGTCAGGGGTGTGCCACCACCCCAAAAATGCTTCGCAAAACCACTAGCTTGCCATTTCCGCTCTACTGCACTTGCACTTACTCCTAGCCTCTAAGTTCTGCCCCCCCTCCTATGAGCCTTGCCTTGGGACCTCGAGTTCCATCTGAACTTGGACATTTGAGGGTTGGCCCATCCATACTGCACTATAATCAGATTCCGCAATGATATTTGGGGTGTAAGCATTTCCTGGAGTTCTTGAAGCTCCTTGGAACTTTGACACATCCCAAATATGAGAAAGGCCTTAAAAATCCGATCCTGGAAGTTGGTTTATCTCATATTATTAGATTTTGAGTCTGGATTAGGCTGATTAGATGTAGATGTAATCTCTTATGTAATTTAACTTTCTTCCTGATTCATTTGGTCTGTAATAGATTTTGTAATAACTACTGGGGTGGATAGTGAAAGGGATGGGATTGAATGCATGCAAAGCGGTAGATACCATGTTTTAGGAATTACTACTTTCAAAAATTTGCATCTCATGTAGATATCATATTTTTAGGAATTACTACTTTCGAAATTCTACATCTCATATAGATACCATGTTTATAAGAGTCACTACTTTCAAAATTCCGCATCTCATATAGATATCATGTTTTTAGGAATTACTACTTTTAAAATTCCGTATCTCATATAGATATCATGTTTTTTAGGAATTACTACTTTCGAAATTCTGCATCTCATATAGATACTACGCTCATAGGTTTTCCGCACTTCGTATAAATACCATGTCCATAAATCGTTACTGAAACTCCACATATCATATAGATAATATGCCTATAGGACTTCCTGCATTTTGCATTTGCATCTGTCACTAGGCAAATCTGGTTATACGAGTTAAAATAACCAATTGCATATAGATGAACTGCCTATAGGATCTCTGCATGACATTAACAATGATAAAAAATCAGTAACGCCTAGAAAGCATGCCTATAGGAACTATCAACTAAACCTGAATCATCCACTCGCTCCTAAGTCTAAAATCAGTGTTAATTTTTCTAACACTCGCATAACTTATGATCTTGTAACTAACAATTCTTTTCTGCAATCAGTTTATTCCCCCGTCTCTACTGTAATAGATATCACGCCTATAAGTCCCGTTTAACACATAGGAAAATAGTTAAGTAATTAATCGACTATGTCAGTCTTCGACAACTATATCTAAGAAGGAATAATTTGGACTCCCTATATGGGAAATATGTGGTAAATCAACCTATCCTACGCCTTAATTTAATTCAGACCAAATCAGTATGTGTAAGACATGCTAAACTATGTGCTTCTCTTCAATTTTAGGAGGTTTATTTGAGCCATATCTGCTTACTTGCTCTCCCAAAACTTGTTGTACATGTTTTGAATGTTGCCTTACAATTTTATCCTTTGAAACTCTAAAAATTCCCCCAACTCCCTCCCTTTTAGGATTAGTATTCCTATATGCCTCCGGGACTGATATGATTGGGACGGGTAATAACATGCAATAAGTAACGATACCATTCCGCGCTTAATACCTTAACGGGGTTGGAAGGGTAGACATGTAGATGATGATCACGCGATAACACCATGCGTACGATTGCCTACCGGTGTTGTGTGGATTATCCATGTATTTTACAAACATAGGGCCCCCATTTTCCTTATGTAACTTTGTTATTATTTTCTCATTTCAATCACCAAATTCCTCCTTAATTCCCTGCACTATTCTCTTCTTCTAAAAATTTCTGTTCATCCACTTCTTTGCTTAATTTTTCTGCACTTGGACATTCTATTAAACAATTATGAGACCACCCGGACCTTATTTTCAGCATAATTGTTAACCATTATACATACCTACTTCCAATATTTATGTGGAATTATTTGTATGCTTGTTTGAATTTAAAGTCACAATATAGCATGGCCGGGAACCACACTAGTCACAGTATAGCATGGCCGGGAACCACACTAGTTGATCTTGAGGGGTGCCTAACACCTTCCCCTCGAGAGAATTTCTATCCCTTACCCAAACTATTGTTTTCCAACTCAAAATCCTTAGTGTACTGATGCACTTAATCATTAGGTGGCTACTATTCAAATCAAAAACCCAAATCCCAAATAGAAATAGAGTTTTCCTCCCAAATGTCGTAAACCCGATTTCGCAGAAAAAAGGGGGCATCGACAGCGTGGCGACTTTGCTGGGGATTTCTTTAGGCTTTTACCACTTCACGTTATATGTGACTTTATCGCTTCTTTGCTGAATTATTTAATTTCTTTATTCGAAATAGACTTGGTTTTTTGTTTCTTTTACTTTAACACTTTCATTTACTATTTTCATTCAACGTCGTTGTAATTTTTGAGAAATTATTGAAATCATTATGAACGTGAAAATACGTGACAATTTGTTTCATTTCTGTAATTGCATCTTCAACATCATATTCCACTCGTGCCAATCAAATACCATAGCAACGCTTACAATGAGTTGTTGCGCTCTTCCAATATTATCACCCCCTAAATTTGACAAAGACATATTTGTGGTAAAACAAATCGATCAGCGGTGCAATAGACAGTTCCATGCCTTTCCCTCTTGAGTTGTCCGCTCAAGGGTACCGATCTAATACCCCATAGAAACGTTATTATATTTAACGCTGCATGCATCATTGTCAAACCTAGCCGAGTTAGTTATGTTGTCCACATAATGACTCTTTAAGATAGCCTTGTCCAAAGTGCACCGGTTTTCCTTGGAACCCAAACGGACAACACCATATTCTATGCATTTATTTGGACAACTAAATGCCATTATGCTAATTATTGATTTAAATAGTCGAGTCTGGTGGGGTAATGGACTAACACCTTGTTTTGCAGAAAATGAGGCATGAAATCCCCAGATTCGACATGGTAACCAACATTCACCCAAGGATGCTAAGCTAGTGGGAAGACCTTCATTCCAGTGACCAGACTCTCATCCGCAAATATTTGCAAAATTTTCGCTCTCTTTTGGAAATCCAGCCTGACAACAATATCATAGAGGTTGTGACCTTATTCTAGGACAGTGATAGATTAGTGTTTCGATTTGGGGACCTGGAAATGACCCCATTGCTCGAAGAAAAAGGAGGATTAGCCGGTATTCCTTGGGAGACTCCGGGTTTGCTCATGCCATAAAACAACAAGGGTAGGGGTTTTCTCAAGATAATGGGGCTGAAGAAGAACCCATACTTGACCTGTTTGAATGATTCTTATATTCCTTTCAACTATCTGTACGAGAGGTACGGCCATAGCAAGTCCTACCGCACCTACCAGATGAATTCGCCCTCAAGTCATTGGGGGATATCTACAGGAGTGTCTTCATCTTTGTGTCCTGGTTTTTGGGAATGATAATGTTTCTTATGAAGAAGGCTAGGATCCATACCAGACTAGCCATGGTCACCAAGACACTAATGGAAGGGATTGGAGGGCAACCTTTCAGCATAGTGCCCATGATTGTTGCTGAGATATACCGAGCCTTGGAGAACTGTCAATGAGGGGCCAGTCACTTCGAGGGTTGCAACTTACTACTCTAACTCTGGCTTATAGAACATCTCCAAAGGGGTCAATACCGTCAAGAGATTCCGCGAAGGCCGTGGAACGATCATATAGCCTTCCACCACTCCAAGAGAATGAACTATATGCCTAACATGTTTACTCATCCGGGAGATGCTAGAAGATGGGTAGAGTTGTTTGAAAATCTGAAAGAAGACAAGGTGCAGTGGATGTTTGAATGGTTCCCCACTAGAGAGTTCATCATCCGCTCTCGGGACGATCCATTCCTTATACTCATTGGTCTGAGGGGAACCTATCCCTATGTACCTCTCTGAGTCATGAGGCAGGCAGGGAGGAAGTAGGTCATACCAAAGGTCGAAAAGATGAGTCATTTCAGGGCCGATTTCTAAGATGACAATAGCACATGCAAATGTCAATCTCAACACGTGGAATTACAAAATTGTACTTGAAAAGGATTCCATAGAACCTAATAAATACCATGCCGGTTACACCCCATACTATCCAGGTTGGTTAGAAGAAGATCATGCTAGGTTGGGACAACCCGGGTCTGTTCGAGGTCATAGGGTCATCGATGAAAGGGTTGAAATACAAGTTAAGTCCAACCAGCTACGCAAGAGGATCAGAGAATGCGAAAGTGAACATCAGGAAATTCAAGAAGCAAATGAGAGTTGATCGAAGAATGGAAAGATATGGGTTGTCAGTGCCAACAAGCAACTAGGGTATTTGGAGCGAGGTTTGGTAGAGCTGGAAGGGAAATTCATCCAGAGGATCGAGAATTGCCAAAACGCTGAGGGAAATGAAGGAGGACATTTGGCTAGAGCTTATATGCTGCTGAGGTTGCGTGTGGTGGCGAAGCTGTTCGATGGAGCTAAAGATGCCGACTCTGGGGAACGTCCAGGACCAAATAGTTAGGAGTCTTTTTCTTTTTCGCTTTAAAATGTAATAAGGCTAATGGCCATTAGTGACATTTTACTTTATGCAATTTTAGTGTCATTTTGGGATTCGGCTTATTTTTATAATTAAAATGAGGCATTTAGCATTATAAGTTCTCCAAATCAACTTGTCGCTAGGCCTACATCGGGCACAACGAGGCGCCCAATTTAGGATACGAGTTATATTCTTATACTATGTGTTTAGTTATTGCAACATTTTTCTCATAATCCGTACTAAGTTATTACCTTTTTTGTTTTTACTTTTGTTTTATTCCCTTCCCCAAAAGGTTAGTTCGTACACTTTGGCATCATCATCCTACTCCATAAGATCTGAGGGCCCTCTACCTCCTCCTTCTCTGAGTCCTATAAGAAACAAGAACAAAGTAAAAATAGTAGATTTGTGCAACGTCAGGAAGGAGAACTCAGTTAAAAGGGTAGAGGTTCCTCAGGGTGTTCAGGTGTCCAAGGAAAGTGCCGCCCAACTCGAACAAAAGTTATTGAAATTTCAAGAAGAATTGACCAAGTTCGGAACTTGGCAAGCCTGTCATTCTCCCTCACTACCCCAGACGTCAATTTCCCCAATGCTCAAAATCCTATACCTCCACAGAACGTCCCAAAAATACAGAAACAACTCGCTCCCCATCAAAATTGCAACACCTGTCACACTTCAAACAACACCCCGCTCCTATTTCTCGAACCACTAAATGATCATCCCCGCCACACCCCCATCTATGTGGAAACCGTACCACAATACACTAAACCCATTTCAAGCACATCGGAGTCTAATGACAAAGACTCTCTCATCAAGAGCCTGGCCGCTGAGCTTAAGAAACTGGCTAGCCGAGTCCAGGGTGTTGAAGGAAACAAACATGTTGAGGGGTTGAATTATGAGGATCTTTGCATTCAGCTAGACGTCAAACTTACCGAGGGGTAAAAACCTCCTAAGTTGGAGCTGTTTGATGGCTTAGGGGATCCTAGAGTCCATTTGAGGACATACTGTGATAAGCTGGTCGGCGTCGGAAGGGATGAAAAGATTCGCATGAAACTCTTGATGAGAAGTTTGAAAGGTGATGCTCTATCTTGGTACATTAGCCAAGATCCCAAGAAGTGGACAATCTGGGTAGGAATGGCATCTAATTTCATTGACGGGTTCAGATTTAATACAGAGAATGCGCCAGCTGTCTTCTACATCCAGAATTTGAAGAAGAAACCTACAGAGACATTCCGCGAGTATGCTACTCGTTGGAGATTAGAAGCTGCAAAGATCAGGACGGCCTTGGAGGAAGAACAGATGAACAAGTTTTTCATCCTAACTAAGGATCCACAGTATTATGAGAGGTTGATGCTAATGGAAGGACAAAAATTCTTCGACATCATCATACTAGGAGAAAGGATTGAGATAGGCATTAAAAGATGTATGGTCACTAATTTTGAGGCATTGCAAACTACCAAGAAAGCCCTACAATCTGGTGGCACGTTCAAGAAAAAAGATATGAGTGCCGTGATGGTTGCACAGAGAACGAAATCCCTAGTAAAATACCAAGCTTACCCGGTACGTCCTCTCACATATCATCCTATCCCTAATTACCAAGCACCTCCGCCCTCTTACCAAATTCCACCACCTACTTACCAATCATCTCCATCCCCTACATATCAACCTAACTCACCAAGATATTCCCAACCTGCACCCGTCTACCAAGCCTATAATGCTCAGCCTTCTCACTATCAATCACCTGCCGCCCGCCAAAACTTCCCAAGACCGCGCCCTAACTTCAACCGTAGACCTCCCAAGAAATACATCGCCATCGCCATCGCCAAACCAATTGACCAGTCATATGAAAGACTCAAAGCTGCCGGTTATGTCACCCCAATCCCTGCCATAACTTCAGAAAATCCTTCCCAATGGGTCAACCCAAAAAAAACCTGTGCATACCATTTCGGCATGAAAGGGCATACCATTGATGAGTGCCAATCACTGAAGGACAAAATCCAATCTTTAATTGACAATAAGATCATCGTTGCGAAGGAGCCTGCTCCCAATGTTCTCAACAATCCCCTGCATGATCACAAGGGTAGAGGCGTGCACATGATCGAGCTAGAAGATGATTGGGACCCCAAAGGATCGATTGGATTAATTGCCGAAGGTGACGAGCCCAGGAAACCAACAGTCACACTGAATCCAATTGTAGTCCAGATCTAGCCCTCTGGGGATGCTGAAGTAAACATGTCCGTGCGTCTCGAGCTTGAAACATCATCATCCACAAAGACCACAGAGCCAATTGAGCTGGAGTTTGGGTCTCTAAAGGCACCTATACCATTTGAAGTTGATGTGTTACCTCCCAAAAAAAGGTTGCCCATTCCTGTAGCAATGTCAGCTACAACACCGTTACATACACAGGCAATTCCTTGGGATTACAGCGTCGAGGCAAGAAGGAAGGGGAAAACTAGGTCTGGAGAAGCAATTGCAGCACATGGTATGACCAGAACCGGCGGGGTATATACTCCAGAATATTTAGTTGAATCAAGTAAGCAGACCTCTGGACAGCCTATTGAAACTGGGCCCGATGATCTCTGGTGGAAGATACAAGCAAAAGAATACTTAGTTGTTGATCAACTAAATAAAACACCAGTGCAGATCTCCATATTAGCTCTGCTACAAAGCTCCGAGACACATAAGAATGCCCTGATGAAGATACTGAGCGAGGCGTATGTACCCAATAACATAACTAGAGGAGAGATGGCGAACATGATAAGGCATATATTGGAGAGTCATAAGATCGTTTTTCACGAGGATGAGTTTCCCCCAGAAAGGTTAAGCCACAATAAAGCATTGCACATCATTGTACAATGTGAAGACTATTTCATCACCAGGACTTTGATTGACGGAGGGTCCAACCTCAATATTTGTCCACTGGAGACTCTTAGAACGTTGAGGAAGAGTCTACATGAAATCAAGGATAGGGCTATCAACGTTAAAGCTTTCGATGGTTCCCAAAGGTCAACTATTGGGGAGATCAGTTTATGTTTGCAAATGGGACCAACTTGGTCCGACGTCGATTTTTAAGTGATAGACATCCCGGCATCTTACAACTTACTACTAGGACAACCTTGGATCCATGCCGCTGGAGCTGCAGCACTAACCCTGCACCAGGCAGTGAAGTTCAATTGGAATTACCAAGAGGTGATTATTCATGGAGACGGTAGTAACCCCATATACAGTCGCCAGACCATCCAAGCAATAGGAGGAAGAAGGAAGCTAGGCAGAGAAACCTACCATCACATTGAGTGAGTCAACACTATGGACAAAGATAAGTGATGGGATAACAAGATAGAAAGTACACTGAATTGCAGCGGGTATGAACCTGGCAAAGGGCTCGGCAAGAACCTCCGGGGAATCACCAAGCCTATCAAACTGATAAGCATAGCACCACCTTCGGCTTAGGGTATGGATATACTTGGCAAAAATTCAGGAATTGGTCGCTGTGAGCACGTGATTTTTACCCTACATATGAGTTATTCCCATAAAATTCAAATAAAACAATTTTTCTTTATTTTTACAATTTGTGTGAATTTTTTGATTCGTTATTTGCGCATGTTAAATCATATAAAAATACAAAAATATATATATATGCATTTACATTTAGGAAGTTAATAAACATTAATTCATTTTAACAAATTGAAGAAAAATCAGAATAGTATTTTTGATGCTTTAATTGAAAAATTGCCATAAATAAAGTTAATTAGTTTAACAATTTTAATAAAATCAATATAGATAGAAAATAAAAACACAGAAAATACAAAAGTAATAAAATACGAAATACAAAATACAAAATAAAATAAATAAAAGAAATGAAATACAAAAAGATAAAACACAAAGCAAAAAATATAATACAAATACATGGCCAAATTCGGATCAGTTAGCCCGGAATAGTGGCCCAAACAATTTTCAAGATTAAGCCCAAAACCAGATCAGACGACCCAGGCCCAAAAGGGCTACCCGGTCCAGCTATGGGGACTTGAAACGACGTCGTATGCGTCCGCTTAATCTTGACCGTTCAACCACCTTAATCCAACGGTGCAAAGTTGTCACCACATGTTTAATATATCAAAAACATATATCCCGTATTCATTTTCACCCCATCGTCTTTAACCCCAAACCCTAGCCGCCTAGCCGCCCCTTCTCCTTTCAC